>QBDW01006961.1:0-61382 GCA_003261595.1 Maconellicoccus hirsutus
CATTCTTCGGCTTAACTTTTAGCCGGGTACCCGTTAGCGCGGAGATAATGAAATTTATTTTTTTGAAATTGTGATCGTAATATTTTAGATAGGATGACGTACGATGGCTCAATTAACTCGTCTTTGAGTAGGGAATCGAATAAAATCGTTGGAATTGACATTCAGGGTTGCCAGCTAAAAAAAGTTACATTGCGTACCATAAGGAGGCTGCGTACCATTAGGAGCCTTTCCCCTATGGTAAATACCGTAAACTACGGAATTACTACCGCTATGAACCTCTGGCAGGCCTTGAACGATGAAATCCACAACTACAAAATCGTGGATAAAATCGACAGAAGTATTTTAATACCAGTAAAGCAAAATTTTTCGCCAATAGAATACTTAAAATTTGATGTTAAGCCAACTTAGCCGCAGTCTCCCGTGTAATATATGTGTGTATATTTTCCAGAATAAAGTACAAGAAAAATATACACATTTACACTCGTTGTTATACATAAGAGCGCGATTTGAAGATTGGGAGAAATATTAATGGAAAAAATGCGGCAAAAGTTCCACCTGTTATAAAAAATATACACGCTGTAGTCGTTGGGGAAGAATCGCCGAATGTTTCCTAAGTCACGACAATAATTGAGTGGCGTTCTGCCACCTTCACCCCGCCATGTCTGCTATTCTCAAAGGAGATTAGACCCATAGAAAAGCATAAGTATTTCGTACAATTACCAACACCGAATTGTGGAATATTAACAATGAAAACTCTCGAGAAACCCAATAAGGACAATTTTTATTCCACTTTTCCATATAGCAAAGGCACAACACAAGGAATTGATACATTCAGAAAAACAAATCCCCTTCAACTCCCCCCACCATGTTACAACTCTCCTCAACACTCATCCAGCTTATTTCTGGGCTACACAACACACCCCATAAATCACGCCTTTATCTGATGGAATTAATCGACGAATCCCAACGCATCTCGTCAAAGCGCAACGAAAACTTAAAAACGCGAGTAGTTTTAAAGCGGTTTTCGCCATAAGCGTTCGTCGTACAACACAGATACGCTATAAAATTACGTGCGACTTTAAAAGTTTGCGCAGTATTATGGAAGTTTTAGCTTTTGTTTGGCATTCACCGTGTATAAAAGCCGAGAGTTTTCTCAAAAGTTGTAAAAACGGCGTGTGTAGCGCGTGAAGCGGCAACAACACGATAATATATTTAAGAAGGCGTAATATGTTGCGAAGTATTTTGCTTCACCACCCTCTCCCCCCTGTTCTTACCATATCGCGATACATATAAAAAAAAAAAACGTGAAATCTGCACGTACACGACGTAGATCTGCATAATGCTGTACTGGCGGATTTTTCTTATGGCCTTTTTATCTCGTCTTTAAGGATGTTGTAAAAATAACGCCAAATGTTACAATTAAATCGACTTTTGTAAAAATAGCATAACGAAGCAAAAGCCCCGAGAAAGCTTTTGTTTTTTCGCAGACGCATTGGATCGGATGGTACTCGGAGTACAAATAATGCTCCACAAATTGAATGCAAATTTTTGAAGAAGTGTAGGTGAAATTCAGAAAAATTGGACGTAATTCAGAGAAATCTACTTTTTGATATTCGGTGATTCAAATATGCATTGCTTAAAAAAAAGACTATGTTTATGGAAGTGACGTAGCGGTTGTTCCTCTTAATGGATCAAATTCGTCGTTCCATTCCCAACAATCTCCCTTCTTTGACTACGTTTAACCTGATAACCTTTGATGCAGTTTTCAGTCAGCACAGTCAGCCTATCAAGTGACGACGAAGATAATTGATACCTCCAGAAGACAAAGTGATGTGAAAAGATACTCAACTGGCACCTCATCCCAGCTCAGTCCTCGGAAAAGATTCCCTCACTGGCACTTGGCGCATCAAGTTTCTTTTTCCCGCTCCGCGTTTTCTTTCGCAGATAAAAAATCAACAATTTTACGACCATTCCCAAGGGTCCAGTCTCGTCGCCGCAACTGCCCCGCTCCGCTACCACGTACTTTTCAAGGTCGCGTCTCAGCGGCGCGCCTCTTTATCGATGCCTCGACATTACCTCGCCGTTATAATTCGGCGAGATGAAAAATCACAATACGCGGTACCCGATATAAAAAAGAATTAACTAGCGATGGCGTGAAACTCCTCGAAAATTTCCTCCTCGCCGCCACACACCGCCGTGGTCGTCGTGCCAAACGCAACCAAAAATGGAAACGTACAGCTCCCCGGAGTACGTTAAATATTTCACTCGAGTTGTATTAAAATGTAGACACTTCCACATCCATCTTCCCCCCGCTGCTCTTGATTCTCGCGACGAAAAATTTTCCAATTCCATAATTTTATTTATCGCTCCGTTGTCGTCGTCGACTACTCAAATCGTAACCGCTACCCACATAAATCGATCCTTTGCTCGTGAAATCTTACAAACCAAAAAAAAAAAAACTCTTAATATAAAATTAATACGATAAAAAGCCTTCCAAAAATCCACGATAATTATAAAATAAGACGCCATTAAACTGCCGTAAATTCTTCCATAATGGAGTAAGCTTTACAGTCTGCAAACGAACAAATGGTACCATTGTTGCCATAAAGGTGATATATATTTTCCCTAAACAATAGTTTGCAGATATTTAAAAGAAACGCTATCGCCTTTTTATTCTTTTTTTTCTCCCCCTGTCGTATCCATGCTTATACTACGCTATACGTATAAAACGATGCCAGCGTATAATACACACAACGAAGCAACGCCGTTATATAAAATACACAAAGACACCCCGCATTTACGATAAAGACACTAAATTGCAATCCCACTAAATAGTCGAAGATCGCTCACTAGTGTCTCAATTCACTGGTCAACTGAAAATCCTCGAATAACGGTCACACAAGTGCTCAATTCTCCTGGAGTTCACGTTTGAGCAGGTATCTGTTATCAAGGCGTCATCGGGCCTTATTTCCTTGATAGCACAATCAATGCTGAACGATATGCAGACATGTTGATGGAAATTGCGCTCCCTGAATTACAAAACTCTCCAATTTTCCAACCATTCAACAAGCTGATATGGCAGCAAGACGGAGCGCCGGCTCACTACGTTGTAACGGTTCGAAATTTGCTAGATACCAAATTTAATGAGTGGATCGGGCGTAGAGGAACGTGGGAATAAAACAACAGTAAGTTGTGAAAAATGTGGCGTTCATCTACATCGTTCATTTGGGGATTTATGAGCAGCGCCTCTGCCGGAAAAAATGTGAACAATTATTCACCAAAATTCCAGCGATTTCCCTAATATACTTACAAGTACAACTTAGAACTTTAATCGATTAATTTTGTTGAGAGTACAATGTATCCGTGGGGAAGGGGGGGGGTAAGAGGTCAACTTATGTTAATATGCAAGTTGTACGAACTACGAGTTTTAAAATGCACCACACAAACCCAAGCAGAAATAGGAAAAACCCCATTTTTTTTACAAAATTTACGTTTTTTTGAACCCCTATATTGAGGGTCAGGCTCAACGCAAAGGGGTCATGTTTGGTATCATTTTGTAGGGAATTTTATGCAGGTTATTTCTTATTCGAACAATTTTTTTCTATATACCATAGTTGTCGACCTATAGTCGAAAAACTGAAATTGTGGACACGTTTGGCCCCCTAGAAGACAACGCACAGGGATCGGAGTAGTTGACATATGTTTTCCATACAAAGGGGACCTCAACCAATACATTAAAGCAATAAAACGTTTTCCAGAAATTTTGCCCACAAAAAACCCTAATTCGCCTCATCTAATAAAATTCCGCGACATTTTAACAATTTTTTCGTTCGTATGTTAATTAAAATTGAATCCTCCTTCGCTCCCCCGAAAAAACCCCATCCAAACACCAGCGTTTTTTTTTCAAAATACCAAACTACAAAAACGACGAATGCTCATTTAATTATGAAAAAAAAAAATCCTCCAAGATATAAATTCAATACAGAATTTACACTTTATTTTGAAATACACGTAATTCATACGCCAAACCATGAATCTCCGATACAAAACCCACCTCGTGAAAAAATTAATAACGATCAATTTCACCGCTAAAAACCCCACATCCAAGTTCTTTTACGCGTGTCATCAAAAGAGTAATTAGGATTACGAGGATTACACCAGCTCAAGACGAAGGTGAAAAAACCTCCGCAAAGAAAGGCACTAATACGAAACTTGATACGCCGAGAATTTCATTAATTTCGTCGAAAATCAACTTATACTCGAATAAACGACGAGACGTCACACAACGATAACAGCCGTCTCGCGCGGCGCTTAACATTTTCTCGCGAGTCATTCAATCTCCCTCGGCAAAGTATTTACCATGTACTATTTTGTCGTTTCTCCTTCGTACGTGGGTAATCCGATTAAAAACGTTTTGTTATTCTTATCGCTTTGAAATTCATTAAACGTCGCTTAAAATTTATTATACACTTTGAAGAAGAACGTATTAAATGATAAAAGCGTAATTACCATCGGTACCTTTTTCTTCGCTTTTCGCCTTCGCGTCTCGTTCGTCTCGTAAAACTTAGCGTCTGTAACCAGACCCAATCGATATTGCCTGCGGTGAAATGCAAACTCTTCGGTGTAATTTTCCAAAGAATTGTACCAAGTCTGGGGTCTCGGACAACTTAAATATAACGTCACAATGGGTTCGGTTCGAGTTGCTTTTCTTTCTTTCGTATTTACCATACAACACCAAGACATCAGGCAGTCGGAGGATCGCGTATTATGGTATGAGGCCAGTTTTCCAAAAATTAAAAAAAAATGCGAATAGAGTGAGGTATGCGCAAAAATGAATTATTTTCCCAATTTACATCATGGTGATTCCATAACTGGAGAGAACTGTATTTGCACGTATGCTCACTTTTCCAATGGTAATTATTGATTTGCATACTACGAATATTCTCATCACACCTCACATTTCCGAAACTGGCCAAGTAAGCAACGAAAGAAGTTTTCAGAAGCACTTGGAACTCATCAATACAAAGATGAAGCTCCCTTTGGACTTCTACCAGTAAACCGATTATATAACTGCGTTTTTATAACTCAAAAAAAGAGGGACTCACCAATGGAAAACAAATCTATACCCTTGACTTCGAAATGCGATTGAAGACACACAAAATCCAACGAAAAAACCAACAACCAATACCTAAAGTTAAGATTCTTTGTTTCAGTAAATGGAGCCTACCTGCAAGCAAAAAAAAAAAAACACAAATAAGCAACATTCTAGAAAAAAAATTATGCATGAAATGACACGAATTACGCTAAATTTACGTTTACTTGGCACAGCATGCATTCCAAAAGCTAACAAAACCCGAATAAAAAGACATGTTCATTCTGTGACATTAAACATGACCATCGGGAAAGTGAAAAATTAAGGAAAAATTTCCACCTTAAGATAAACATGCAAAAATACCTTTCATGCAGGTAATCAACTCAACTTGAAAATAAATCGAGAAAACCGCTAAAAAGCCCAACACCAAAAAAAAAAACCACAACAAAACCCCGCCAAAGCAAATCTCCACAATACAAGCACCAAGAAGCAACAGATCACCGCTCAAAGTCATCTAAGCATCTTGCCTCGACACACTCGAGCCTTTTAAAAGTCAGCATATTTCATAAATGATTAAACACCGTATTGTCGTACCTTTCACGGGCCTTTTTACGCTCCGTCCTTATCTCGGTTTTCTTTTTAATTCGCCTCCATACACGTACACGTGCATACTCGAGAAAAGAAAAGCGAAAGGTTCTCGCCTTTTTTTCATCGTGTTTGCATTTTATGCTTTTTTTTCCCATTTTAATCTTTTCAAATTCATCGCATTAAGTAGTCTCGCTGTTAAGGTTTTGTAGTATTTTGCTAACGTATTCTTCGCCGTTCTTGTTTTCGTTCGAGTTTACCATTCTCTCTCTTGTACGCGCCGAGAGCTGAAGCATCCTCGAAATCTCATTTCCGTTATTTTCCGCCTTTTTTCTACCACCTCGCTTTGTCCTCTATGCCACCAAAACGTTAGATTCGGGATGCTGGGCACCTGTTGATGATACTTTTTTCCAGCTCTCGTTGAGGTATCGTCGTGGAAAATTCGCCTTTAATAGGGTCAAAAAAAGGGATCTAAGGGGAGGTCACTATGGTACTACGAATTACGTCGTACTTCGATGTACCCGAACCATTTTGAATTGTTGAATAATATTCAACAGTTTGCGAAGGTGATATTTTGCATGATTTTTGTCTTCATCATTTTGGGCGTTTTACAGCCAAAAATATAAGCCCTAAGGAGATCTAGTGATGAAATAAATTTGAAAATGGTTAAAAATTAGGGCCATTGACTCGAGAAAATATCATCGATGCGTAATTTAATTGATCAAATTGATTAAACTCGATTTCAAGTCAATTAATCGACTCGATCAATTCAAATTGATTAGAAATTAGAAAATTTCCAAGGTTCCCTGTTCGAGTGATCACCTACTCCACATTTCCTTCAATTATGCACAGCAAATATTGATATCGTGTGATGGGCAGCAAATTGGAACCCTCTATTTCTTGGCAGGGTACAAAGTAGCCTTATTTGGCATTGCTGTGGAACCAGTAAGAAAATTTTCTCTATACATCATGCCTGAATCGTGTAACACAGCAAAGGGGCCAACAGCGTGATTTCTCTGCTTCACCATTTCTTCGACAACTTCGCAGTGGGAGAGAAAAAAGTGATTTGTCACGCAGACAATTGTGCTGGTCAAAATGAGAATCGTTTCATGCTTCAATATTTAACTTGGAGAGTGGCTAATGGCTTGCATGAAGCTCAGATTTCTTTCTTGCCAGTTGGGCACACGAAATTCAGCCTAGATCTTTATTTCGGTCTTTTTAAACGTTCACTTGGAGGTTCATCTGCACACTGTTTAAAAGACATCGCCTATCTTTACTCACCATCATTTTGTTACATCCTCAAAAAAACCCAATTTCATGAAATATAGACTGCATGAGGGTAGCAGTGTTGCAGAAGTTCAAATTTCTCCTAAAAATAAAGAGTACTATAGCAGTCACTTGGGTACACTTTGACTTTGTGTGACCTCCTATATTACTTATATTTTTAACCAGAAACTTGAACACTTCAAAAATTTAGATATGCACATCAGGGTGTGCAGGGGTGAAGGTGGATAGTCGCCAAAGCCCCTAAACTTAAGTACTAAGTATTAATATTAATATAAATTTATAAATTATGTTAGACCCCCTCCCCTCCTGAGCATCTCCCAAGGATTGGGGAGGGGTGGGGAATAAGATGTTAATTTATATTGTAGTAAATATTAATGTCAGCCTGGTCCCCCCACACACCTGTTGCGCGGGGGGTCCAATGTATTAAATAATTATAAACTAAGATACTATAAACCTACATACGTACAATATGAATTTTATTATTAATTTTAAAGATTATATAATATGCATATTACAAAATTAAAATTATCGCGTATCCTTAATTTTAAAAATAAAATAGCCCCACTGGTTATATCCGGAATGGGAGCTAAAATTACATACAGTATTAAATACTGTAAAACTACACAGCAGTATTGGTAGGCGATGAAAGCGGTCATGTATTCGTTCCGCAGTACGATTGAACTGGATTTTTTAGATTAAAAAATTATCAAACTATACAAAACAGTCATAATTTGCATCATTTTCATTTCACTCGTGATGATCCTGGAGTAATTTCATATCGAGAATGGCTTACTAACGATTACTCAAAAAAAAGAATTGTTCCTGCAGAGTTGCCAAAAGACCTAGGATCACCTTACACTGTCACAACGGAAGGATTATCATTGGCTCGCCAGAAATACCTATTTCAGAGCATCGGACCTGTTGTGGATGATTTGGGTATTTTATCGAACTTACGCGAAATAATATTCACAACGGTTTTTGTTGGGCCAGAGCTGAAATCATAAAGTCATTGACAGCACTTGCCGCCAAATTTGACTGGCAGGTGCGTCATGCCGACATTACAGGTGCCTTCCTATATGAAAAATTGCCCTATCGAGTTTACGCGTCGTTACCAAAAGGCTTCCAGTACTGAGGTCCGTTGCGCGAAAAACTTCACTACGAAGGACCTTGGCCCGATCGAGGCCTATTTAGGCGTGCGTTGTCTACGTAATGAAAACGGGTTCACGCTCGGTCAAATTGCGTATATTGAATCGGTACTTATTCGTTTTGGTCTTGCTGAAGCAAATCACGTGTCTTCGCCAATCGAAGATGTTTTTTTTATGGATTCCGCCACTAAACCGTTAGATGATGATACGCGGATCAATTGACTCCTGAGGATGTTACTGGTTCGTATTTTTATATCTTGATTCTATGAACACTGCATCACAATCACAGACAGCGGCGGTTATTTTACATTCCAAATTGTTTAATCATTCTTTAATTCAACAGGGTTCTGTAAGTTGATACATTCAGGGAAAGATGCTGCCGCTCAAAACAATATCGCTATGAAATTTATTGTGCCTTATTCACCAGTTCGTGAGAGGAAACGTGTCGATGATTCTGGTAGAAATGATCGTGTAAATTCCCAATATCATGTTCGAAAAATAAATGATACTCCTGTAATCGTTTGCGCCAAAACGTTTCAAAGTGTTACATTATTCAGTAAGTTTTTTACATGGAATAATGACCAAAAAAAAATTTAGTATAGAGTTTAATCACTGCTTTTCGTTTTAGCTCGAAGGCGTTTGAATAGAATCTCGGAGCTTTTCTTTAATAAAGGTGATCCTACAGGAACCGATCAAAGGGGAGGTTCTAGACAGACAGAAGAGCAAAAGGAATGTCGAGAATCAATTAAGTCCTTTATTCAACGCTTCAAAGTGATGCCGAGTCATTATGGTCGAGCAAAGAGCTCAAGGCAGTACTTATCAAGTGAGCTGTCAATTCATAAGATGTGGAACATGTGGAAGAAGGAATGCGATGAAAACAACCAGAAAGATGCCTCGTATAGTGTTTTTTTGGATGTTTTCTATACTTCGTTTAATCTAGCAATAGGTGACCCAAAAACAGACGTGAGTTCAACTTGCCAAGAGTTCCATAACCGCATACAGGAAGGAGGTGATGCAGGGAAAGAAGCATTTCATCAAACTTCATTCCCTCGGAATTTATGCGTTGGGGACTATTCGAAAAAATAGGATCGTCAATTCACCACTCTCTTCTGATAAAGTCATGAACAAGAAATGTCGTGGATACATGGAGGGCTTTGTTACTCAATTTCAAGATTGTCCATTGAGTGTGGTACAATGGAAGGACAACAAAGTAGTGACATTGCTAAGTTCATATCTTGGAATTGAACCTCAATCAACTGTGCATCGTTATAATCGTCAAACAAAAAAAAAAGAAGCTGTCTCTTCTCCTCACGTAATCCAACTTTACAACAAACATATGGGAGGCGTGGACCTTTTAGATGGCATGATGGCAAAATGTCGTATTACAATGCGATCAAGAAAATGGTATCTCCGTATATTCTACCATTTATTAGATTTTCTTATTACAAATTCGTGGTTTTTATATCAAAGATTCTCAAAGAAAATGTCATTGGTCGAATATCGTATCGAGTTGGGAACAGCGTTATGCAAGCGAGGTAAATCTTTTTGTTTTCTCTACAAATATTCAAAAGTTTCTATATTGATGTATTTTAGGAGGAACTCCAAGTACCAGAAATCGTGGTCGCCCAAATAGTGTAACTCCACCAACAAAAATCAAGAAGCCTCTTTCTGCTCCAACAATGCCGAAGGACGTCCGGTTTGATTGTATAAGTCACTGGCCAGGTTTTGGACCTAAACGAGACTGCAAATACGAAAAATGTCCATCGAAAGCAGAAAATTCTGCAAAATCTGTCATATCTAGAAGCCGAACTATATGCAAAAAATGTAATGTGAATTTATGCTTTTCTGGACAGCAAAATTGCTTCGAATTATTCCATGTACGAAATAAATGATGATTTTTATTTTATACTTAATTTTGTTCTTGTACTGCATGACCGGACCATATGGACCGTCCCCATTTTTGACCCCTGTAATGCCCCAAATGACGTCAAAAAATTCCATGCGTCAGAGGGTTAAATAATAATTGGTAATGATTGTTATAAAATGAGAAAATGTTTTCGAATTTTTTCCGAGAAATCTTGCTTCAAGAATTCTTGTTCTTTGTCTAAAAAAATGAACAAAATGTATTCAAAGAAAATAAAATGTGTGCATTATAGGTGTTGTTATTTTTTGTAATCACTAAACGTTATTGTATAATTTTTTGAAAAAGTATAAAACGAATACCATTTTTTCAATCATGAAAAAAAAGAGCTTGTTCTCACAAAAAATTCGTTTTTTTCTTCAAAGTTGAAGATTTTTTATTTTTCTAGAAAATTTAAGCCATCAAATTAATAAAAAATAGTTCTTGAAAAAGATTAAGCCATAGTTGTCTCTTTGTAGTATACCCATTACCTTCCAAACAGTACTTAGTCCATACACCCACACTTTACCAACCATTAGCAGCCACGTAAGCGGGTCAAACGAATCGAATCATCAGTAACATCATTCTGAATGATATTACCAATGAATACCACCTCATTTCTATCGTCAAAAAATCTGACAAAGTTTTTTTCGATTTTCCAAAAAAAAAAAAATTTTGGACTAAGCACATTTTGGAATCCAGCTTTTCATATAGATTTGTTGGCATTCGCAGCTATGACAGACGCTATTTCTGCTACACAAAACAATAGAAAAGCAGTAGATGCAGTTAAGAAAATTCAATTTTTCCCTTCTCTTTGAGTTACTCCCTCCTGAGTGTGTTTTCCTATTTTCACGATTTCTAAATTTTCGTATGTGTAATTTTTCGTATGTTTCGTCATACTACATACAAGACCATACGTTGAAGAATCTTGTCGTGATGTGCCCTGAGCCCATAGATAATACAGAAACAGAAGCTGAGATGGACGAGGAAGCGTTATAATTCTCTGAACTTCAATAATTAACTTGTTCTGCGTGAATAGTCGGTAAGACTGAACCGCGAATAAACAATTATTCTATTCTATTTTTTTTTCGTTTTTTATAAAAAGAATTGTGGCGGTGGCGGCGACGGGCCGGTACCAAGCGAAGTCGAAGTAGCTACTGGGGCGGGCGGCGCGGCCGCCACGTCGCGTGTAATGCGGCCAGTGCGGCGGGTCCGGTTTCAAGGAAGCTGTAGAATATAAAATTGCCAGTTTTCCACTATTTTATTTCGAATCATTTCGCGTGTTTTTATAAGCATTTGTGAATGCTTTACCTGTTTCCCCGCAGGGAGGAGTGTCAAAAATTATCTGCTTTGAAATTCACGAAAAATCTATTAATCGAAAATGTCAAAAAAATACCATTTTTAAAATACAATTTCCGTTTAATTTCAATTCCTTAATTAATAAAAAAACTACGGTTTTCTACCATTCCCTCTCCCCTCCCTACATACTTTGGTAGTCCGATTTTTTGATATTTTGTACATCTTTTGATGATCTACGTATTGTACTGAATTTCCACCATTTCTACTTTCCTTAATTCGCCCCCCCCACCCGCGAATTTCTCCTAATCTCAAATCTACTACGAACTTTGACCAACATAAACCTTCGTCAACATCATGCAAGACACATCGTACCCCATCTAAACTCTGTCCAGTGGAAAATCCCACAATAACATCCCTTCGAAAACTCACCCCCAGGAAGCACGCGCAAAGCTGAAAAAAAAGCGCAAAGGAAGTGTTACCTCGTACTTTTATCTTTTTACGAGAAACTTTTTCCTAATGAAATACGTCGCCGTTACGAAGTAAAAAGTTTATTTAGCCAGAGATGAAAATCTTTCATTAAACGCGATGCACGTCTTTTTTCGCTTCCCTTTTTCTTCTACACATCTTCCTGTACGCTTCTGCCTTCGTCTGGTCTTGGCTCGAGCTCGTGTCGCGCGCTCTTTTATCCTACCCGGTCTCCATTCTAGCGCGAGAATTTAGTGGAAAACTTCTCAATTCAAAGTTTTCCTCCGCACAAAAGCGATAATTTTCTTTTACCACATTAGATGCGTTTCTGCGTCGACATCCTGTCTGCTTAATATTTCACGGTGTATTAAATTTATCAAAGTAAGTCGTATATACGCGTAAACAAAAATTAAAACGAAGTACAATAACAACCGAGGTTGATATTGCTTTAGAAATGTCGTAAATTTCCGCTGCAAACAAAACGTTCTCGGTGTTTGTTAATTTATGGTTAATAACTTGATAGAACTGTCGCGTTTATAATGATTAAAATTTTCGTGATTTTGATCCTTTTTTTTTTTTTCGCTTTAGGGCATCTCACCATATGCAAATGTCTCCCTATCAATTTACTCGTCCTTTTAATACAATCCCGCTGCTTGTCGTAGTCGTAGAATCAATTTCATAAATACCATTGGTCCTTAGATTTACACTGAAGTTAGAAATTTCACGCAATTTCAAATTCATTCGCTTCATTACTCCAAGCTATATCCTTCTTCCTACCCCACCACCCATTCCATCCAACTTTTCCACCCGAATACAATCCTAATCAAAACCAAACCGCAACATGATCGAAAATTCTACATCTAATACAATAACGAAATCCTCACTCCAATCTTCCCTCCCAAGACATCCTCCGATATCTCGCTGACTCGATATTTCTCACATCCCTTCGCCGTATCCTATCACAGATCTATTAATATTCGCAGCCTTTTCGCCGGCTATAAAACGTTATCGTCGACACAGAAAAGCACTGAAATTGATATCTTAGGCGTTATCTCGGCGGGCCGAGCTTTCCCGCTTCATCGGTTCATTATACGCTCCGAGTGATTTCGACGCCATCCTCCGACCATTAACGCCGTAAACCCCTTTTTTTCATCCTTTATCGCCTCGTCTACGCTTATCTTTCGCCATAATTAATCGTCTTTTCTCTCATATTTTTAAATAATATCTTTTCGACGAACGACGCGAAAAAAAGCAACCTTCCGACAAAAAAACCGCCCGGAATTAACTATAATACTCGAACATTAATCTACGCCGACCATAAACGACACGCTTAATTAGCGTATTTCCTACGATGTCGTCGTCGTCGTCGCCGCTGCTGCTGCTGCTGTTGCTGCGTCGACGTCACACACACTATGTCGCATCGTGTACACACGACCAAGCGCACACGATTTTGAGAATTTCCACCAAAGGTGAGAACTATTTTGTTTTTCTTCTGTAATTTAGATATTAATAAGTTAAGGTATAAAGCACTTGACGATGACATACAAACACGTGCACTTTCTGCTCAAAGATCGACTCAAACTGACTCGAACCGACTCGAATCAACTCGAACTGACTCGAATCGACTCAAACAGACTCGACTCGAACGGACTCGAATCAACTCGAACCGACTCGAACTGACTGGAACCGACTCGAATCAACTCGAATCGACTCGACTCGAACGGACTCGAATCGACGAACTTATGCGGCAACGAAACGGCATGAAACTACAACTGGAACAGGACCACCAACAAACAAACACGTCGATGCTGATATTAAGAAACCTCGTAAGTCCGACTTCTATAGCAAAATAAGGTTTAAGTAGTTTCTTATGTAAAAAAAATCGAGAAATCCGATTCTGCAAACCTCGTAAGTCTCTGACATCCACTAACGCTCCTATCGACTTAAAAAGAAACCTCGTATATTTCTTATCAAAAATAATGATACTAAGAAACCTCGTATGTCGGATTCTTTTGATGCCATAGGACAAAATAATGATAGAAATGGACAGAATGATCACAAAGTTATCCCTCAATTGGAACCACAAAAATCCGAACCAGAAAGTTGGACAGAAATAATGGAACAAGAGAAAGAACAAGCTGATTCACAAGATTTGCAAAAAATCGATGATGTGATAGAGGAAAGTTCGTACGAGTCTGAGGAATCTGATGAAGAAAATCCAGAGCCAGGACCATCCAATACCAACCAAAGAGAGAACCTTGATTGTCCTAAAGCGGTTCATAAAGAAGAAACCATGTCAAACAATTATCCAGTTCTTGATATAGGATCTGTTGAGAGAATGAATATCCATAGTGCCTCTCTCTATGAATTTGGTGGAGCTCACTATCGTATACCCAAGTGTTCAGAAAAGAATATGGAATTTATTTTAAGACACTTGAAGCAAAATACAAATGTTCCCGTTCAAATCATCACTGACATAGAGCAGAGGATTACACACAGCCAAGTGTCAGAGGAATTTTGTCTTGGAATGCTACAACAGGCTATATCAAGTGAGAGGTTTTACTCATCTGATAAAATGAATGAAGTGAATCAGCAGATCTTAAAACAGAATGAAATGCTGGTAGAGATAGGATTAACCTCTGACAAGTATGCAAAATACAATAAGAGTATGGAATCCAATATGAAGGAAATAACAAAAGCTATTAACAAAATTCAAAATCAATTGGAAACAATTAAATTTCCCTCATCTAGACCGGTAGAAGCCATTCAAATAAAAGCGAATCAGCCTGACAAAGAATCATCAGACACATGTGACCAAGAGACAGCAAATCGTCCAAAAGGAGTGATTCAATCTGTAGGATCACATTCTTCCGCTTCAACAATGACAGAGTCAACCTCAATGGACAACAGGCCCATACAGCTATCAGTACTGGAGTTGGTTAGTCCGATCAAAGCAGGAATACCTTATAATCAGATTAAGCCTCTTCTCAAGCAACTCGGTATCAAAGATGAGTACATCAAAGTAATTAAGCAGAAGTGGGATGTCAAATACTCCTCAAACTTACCCTAGGCTTTCATGAAATGTAAGACAAAAGAAGAAGTTGAAGCTTTAGTTAAGAAGATTTCATTCGTCGTTTAGTCATCGAAGAGTAAACAATGTGCACTTTCTGCTCAAAGATCGACTCGAACTGACTCGAACCGACTAAAATTGACTCCAACCGATTCGAACTGACTCTCGAACCTACTCGAACTGACTCGAATCGATTCGAACCGACTCGAACTAACGGGAATCGACGAACTTATGCGGCAACGTGACGGCATGAAACTACAACTGGAACAGGACCACCAACAGATCGACTCGAACTGACTAGAATCAACTCGAATTGACTCTAACCGACTCGAATCGCAAGAAAGATAAGAAGATAGAAGATTCGTCAGGGATTACGTAGCATCTCGCTGGGCCGAATCACAGACGAGTAAAAATTCAGAAAACCCTGAGGCTTCTTCGGCTAAGGAAAACAAATCAAAAGTACCAAATCGACGAGCCACTCGACAAATACAACTTGGATGCGAATACGGTAAAATTACCAAGAAACAGGACACCCCGGATACAAATCCGCGCGCGTTTTTCCTTCACAAAATGAACACTTTCGACGACGCGATCGCTCGTTATTCAGCGACCGTAAAACGTACACAACATCTTGTAACTTCGCAGCTATCTTAGCGCCTTAAATATGATAAATAGGCAAATACAATACACGACTCTTCAATTTAGCAACCTCGCTAAGCCCGGCTAAGGCACGTAATACCACGACTGTATTCCGCCTATGCGTATACATCACGTAGTTAATTATTCCTGCATCGTCTCGCCTACTCCACCGGCAACGCTCTTCTCATCACTAATTCTTTTAATGCCTCACTTCGGTGTTCTACTTCTCGGCGAAAAATTCGGTAAATCAAAAGCACTCGATCGAAATTACGCACGGAGCACGTAACTGCACATACATCAAAGAACAACCATCACGTAGCTCCGTCTCGAATCGCGATTGCAATTTTCGCGGCGACGACACGCGGGAGTTGGCACGGCCGAGTAACCGCCGACAAAAAACCCATCAAACTTGGGCAACAGTTGAAAACTTATCGCGTTTCCGAAATTAAGCCCACGGGTAGCATCATTCATAGCGAAATAATAAACCCATACGTTCTGCGCCGAAACTTTCAATTCCGAAAGTAAAAACGCCCCGGTTTCCCGGCCAACTCGAACGTGCAACAACCGCAATCACACAACCGTGTGCAGTTATAAAATCAACAATAAATAATGAATAAGACAACGAATGAAACTAAAACCGCAAAGATTAATTAGTACAACTGTATCTGAAACATCAACCGTACTATGTACCCGAACCCGGATACCGCTTTAGTCCTCCCTTTCGCGCGATAATATAGCGAAATTCTCTACGCTTAGTTAAACTAAATTCACCGTCGTAAAGATTGAGTTACGAGTTTACCCTCCTCTACTTTTACGCTTTACCGACATCTAGCTCGTCTCCCGTTACTCGTCGGCGGCGATAATCGCAACGCGAGTACGCTTGTTTACTTATCATCCTCCATCATCGTGTAACCTTACACCGAAAAACTGCGACTGCAGCGAGCTCATCGCCCCGGCTACCCCAATCCACGTGTACACAACGACGCGCGATATTCCATCACAGGTGAGCGATTTTTACGTTAAATTTAATTAATTTCTAATTGCCACATCGACTCCCCTCCACGGTTCGCGTTTCAGCGCTGTTCGCCACATCGACGACGATCTCGCGAAAATATCGCCTACGTTATTAAATTATTTACTCGCGGATGTGCGTGCATCGCTCTGGTTTCGTCTCTCGAACTTCGTCGTATAGCGCTCGAAAAATCAACCGTGACGTGAATACGCAATTCGGAGTGGAAATTTTTTTCAATTTTTTTCTCTCCTTTTTGCGGATTACCCGTCGAGGACGAAATAGGAAATCATTTTCCACCCGAGACATCTCGGATGTCAAATTGGCTGCGGATTCGAGTCGATTCGGCGTTGTCAAAAAAAAAACACATCACGTAATGTTCCATTGCGCGAAATTTTTCCCTAGGAATTCGCCGATCGACGCGAAAAAGCGATTTGGCGTCGATACGGTAAATTTATCTGGCGACGATGGACATTCCTTTGTCTATCGGCCTTGATTTTGAGTAGTTTTAAAATCGGATCACATATTTTTTTTTTTTAAATACATAATTTCATCATTTTTCTATTTTTTGTTCAATTTTGCCATATTTTTTCAAAGTTATTTTTACACAAATGCTCGAGTAAGATATTAATATCGAGACGACCAAGAAAAAAGAGACCGAAAATCTTTCGAGAAACATAAATATTCAATCTTGATTTATAGGTTGAAAGTCGAGATTGAATTCAGTGGAAATAAAAACGTTGAACGAGCGTATATCACTTTTGTCAATTTATTATCAAGTCTAGCATATTTTATTTCTGCACTTTTTTGAATTTACTTACGATTTTATGCATTTTTTCACACATATATTTTCATTTTTTCAAAATTATTTCTACAAATATTTCATTTTTTCAAAATTATTTCTATAAATATTTTTTTTTTCAATTTTTGATTTGATTTTTGATTTAATTTCTGATTTTATGCATTTTTTATAAGAATACATTTATCAAAATTTTGATTTTTTACACATTTTTTCTTTTCTTTTTTTTTTATTTTATCAAAATTATTTGTGAAAAAAATTTACTTTTTTCGATTTTTTGGTTTTACTTATTATTTTAAGATATTTTTTTAAATATATTTTCAAAATTTTAATTTTTCATACATTTTTTCTTTTCTTTCTTTTTATTCTATCAAAATTATTTGTAAAAAAATTCTCTCATTTCGATTTTTTGGCTCGACTTATTTTAAAAATTTTTTTCAAAATTTTGATTTTTCATGCATTTTTTATGCATAAATTTATCAATTTTTTTCATTCTTTTAAATACAAGTCAAAATTTAATTGACACATGAAAATCCAATCAAAAATACCATCCGACTGGCATCCCTAACCCCCCTCTTCCCCTTCTCCCTATAAAATACTCAAGATAATTCATCTCATATTACTTCATCGATACGAAAAATATTCCAAAACCCTCAAAGTAACGCTTTCCGGGCTATAAACAATTTTCTAGCACATCTCAAAAATTAAATCCACCAATATTGCGACGACCCATCACCAATGCTCTTAGCACCTCAACAAGTAATATAATCCGTACTCCCTCTGCCACCATTGCTCCTC
Organism: Maconellicoccus hirsutus; assembly: GCA_003261595.1. Taxonomy (NCBI): domain Eukaryota; kingdom Metazoa; phylum Arthropoda; class Insecta; order Hemiptera; family Pseudococcidae; genus Maconellicoccus; species Maconellicoccus hirsutus. Next base: position 18,089 of record QBDW01006961.1, read on the forward strand.
AACGGCGACCTCCACATCACCGCATCGGAAGAACCTCCTCATCGAAGATGAAAAATACACATCCGCCAATTATACAAATTAACAATATACCAATTCAAATCTCCATATTCGGACGATTTGTATAATTAGTCATCACTGAGATGACACTGACATCTCCGGTTGGACGGATTCGTCTTCGTGCATTTGTAAACTGCACAGTACATCTTCGTCAAACGAGATGACTCGAGTTCAATAACGTACACGAGCTCGTTAAATACATCGAAACCATAAATCGTTTCGAGTTCGAGTCACGTCTCAAAGGAAAAGCGGAGAGAGGTACGTTCTACACTAGCTCATAAGATGACGAGTGAACATCGACATTATGTGTGGTTAAACCAGAGACACGCCTTTGTTTACTTTACAATAGAATATTCATTTCAGGTTCTTCGAATAAAATTACGTGTTTCGTTTTAATGGAAATTTTTAAAACGATATCGATCTCGATTTTAAATTGAGTTTATATTGTAAATGAAAATACGTAATATAACGTGAAAAAAAAGTTACATCGAGGTAGAAGGTTCTTTGAAGTAAAAATAGATAAATTACCTTGGGTATTTTTGTTTTTAAATTTTCGTTGAAAATTTATTTTTTTTAAACATTTTTTTCCCCAAAAAAATTAAAATTATATTCAAGTATTTCAATCGTTCTTCATTTTTATTTCTCGCAAATTACAAAATTCTCAACTTTCGATGGTCATCGAAAAACAAATTTAGTATTCTCGATATTTTCTTTTTTCTTTTTTTTTTCTGCTTGGCAATGAATATAAAAGAACCATTGTTCTAAGATAAATTTGGAAAACATTTCAAAAAACGAATAAATAAATATGCATCATGAATTCGGATGCATTCTTTCACACGCTGAACTTTTGCCAACTCGTACTTTTCAAGTTATTTTCCGCAGTCGTTCAATTTTCCGAGATGAAAATTTGTACGGTAATTTCCTCCCTTTTTTTTCTACACGGATACGTTTTCGGGCTGAAAAAGGAATTTTGTCGAGGTCATCAAATATGCACCACATTTGGCCGCATAAGTGACGTCGTAACATCGATTTTGCGGCGAATTAATGACCACCATCGTTCTTAAACGAAGATCTGTTCAAATTTTCATGAGAATTAATGACGTCAGAAGTTTTTAGATGGAAAATTTTGGGGGCAAATAGAAGATGGAATCGAAACAAATACCATGCATGATTCCATATGAGTAACAAAAAATTCATTCAAATAATCAAATCCATAAAAAAGCATAGAAAGTTGAATTTTTCCTTGAAAAATGAAAAAGCAAAATTAACGACAAAATGAATCAGATTTTATTGTGGATTGATGACGTCATTGTCGTCATCGCGGTCAAGCGATGATTCATTAGAATTTCAGAAGTAAGATATGAATTCTTCGTTAAAAAGTTCGATCAAAATTGATATAAAATTTCTTTTTTTTCTTTTTTTTTTAGATTTGCATGTTTTTTGAGTTTTATTTAGTTTTTTTTTCTTTGAATTTTGTCTTACCATTTGTCGAATTTTCTATTTTTGGAGTAATTTTTTATTTTTAAAATACCATTTTTTGCCTACTTTTTTGATGATTGGTTCAAATATTAGTGACGTCATCACGGTAAAACATTTTGAAAAGATTTGAATTTTTTAGCAGAATGTTTCACCAAAATAAGCATATAATTTCTTTTTTTTCTTTTTTGATTTTCATGTATTTTGAGCTTTATTCACTTTTTTTTCTACAATTTTTTTTACCATTCATCGAATTTTTTCTACTTTACTTCGCTTTTTTCCTCTTTTGATTATTAGCAGTTTAGTCATTTTTTAGGTAATTTTTCATTTTGTAATTTACATTTTCAACGATTTTCTTGGTGGTTTGTTACGATTTTCCGAATAATAATGACGTCATCAAAACCAAGCAATGATTTATCAGAATTTCGAAAAAGACGTGATTTTTTCAAAGATTTGAATTTTTTAGCAGAATGTTTCACCAAAATTAGCATATAACTTCTTTTTTTACTTTTTTTGTGATTGAAATTTTTTTGGAGGAGGCGAAGTCTTATACAATTTTAAAAATTTTTTACGGTCAATTCAGCTTTTAATGAAAACATATCCGCAAAAAAGATTCTTTTTTTTTAATTGGAAAAAGAACTTTGTATTATTCTTTCAATTTTCAACGCCCCTCCTCCCGCCTAAAAAAATCAGAATTCATAACGCTGCCTTTATAAAATTTCAAATTGAAGGTTTTCAGAATTTTCAAAAATGATTTCGCCCTTCAAAATATCAAAAATTTTCGATAATCAAAATCAAAACAGCACAGAAAATGTGCTTAAATCGAATCAACAAAAAAAATGTCACGTCATTTATCCACTTCAATCACTTTCCATCCACAAGCTCAACACCTGACAACAATTTCATATATTCCCCCAACCTCGTGAAAATCGACACAAAAATCAATCCCCGACCATCTCACGACGCGTCTACCTCGTAAAAGCCACACACCCCCCACGTTCGATTAATTCACAACTTCAATCTCAATTTTCACTCAGCGAATTAACGCGAACACGTCAAATGAACCAGAGACGAACGTCAGAGCTAGCACACGTGAAATCGTACGATTCAAAGGTACCACCTACGCACCCCGCGCGTTCAGTTACGACGAAACTTATCTGGAAACGCGAACACGAAACAGAAAAGTAATAAAGAAAATACGATTACCTTTGTCGGGATTTATGAATTACTACGGCTGACAAGCTCGTTTAATTTCAACTTTATCCGACACTTTGTACACGAACGCGCCGATGTGAAAATTAAATCTTCTCCCTCCCTTTTACCATATTCCCTCGCCTATTAGCGCGAGCCGTATATACGACGGAGGAAAAAGGGCACCGAAAACAGCGAACTCCAGACGGTATTTTTTTTCCAGAACACGCCGATGAAACGTACGCTTATTACGACATTATGGACATGTTTCATTTTATCAACGGCTCAACTCTACGAGTCCGCAATCTTCGTTATCTTAACCTCCGCCGCGCCCGTCCAAAGGACGCGAAATCAAAAATGGAAATATCCCGCGTCGTGTAACCATAAGGGAAATCACGTCAACTATACAGCTCTCGTCGAATGCGACGTCAACGATGAAACATCGCCAATACCTCTTAGCACGTCCGACTCGAGTAAGATAAATTATTTTTCTCGCTATGACAATCGAAGCGAATATAAACGCTCGAAATTAAAGTTCGCGCTAGCGTCGAGCTTTACTCTCCATCTTTTTCTTTCACTATCGCACCCTCCCCTACTCGGTCCTTGCTTTTTTGCGCATTATATCGAAACGTCGACTTTATTATTTCTATATCGACGCGTCCTCTCGCACTGAATATCCTTCGTCGCGAAAATTTAATCGCCGCAGAATTTTACGGAATTAACTTCGATTTTTTTTTCCTCTGCAGACGCCGAATGGCTACAAGACATCGTCAACCAACCGAACCACCAAATCGAACACGACCACTCCGAGGATGATGTAAAACAAGCGCACAAACTGTGCACCACCTTCGTTCGCGTAATTTCCTCCCTGATAACTTTCAAGAAATCCTTTGTAAATGGCTTTAACCGGATAATGATATTTTTATACGATACGTTGCGAATAGCGGCGAAAAACCTAGCTCCGAGAATACATTCGTTTTCGTTTACGCAAATAAACGTCGTTTCGTTTCAATTACCCGAATGTAATAAATGTTCGCGAAATATAATCTAATTTTCGTATTCGTCTTGTACATTTTTTTTTCGCTCTTGCTCCAAATTTCGTTTATTTTTTTCTCTTCGACTACCTACTTTTCTTACTTTTGCACGAAAACGCGCAGGCACGTGTTTCTTTCACACGTTCACCGAATGTCGTTCATTTTGAAAGCTGTCTGTTATATTCGTCGAATTTCGACATCGTCGTGGTAGAACTACACGAAGAAATTACCACGAAACGTACACACAAATTCATGCCATCGAAGCTAACTAGCCACTCGAGAATGCATCGTGTCCGAATTGCATTTCGCATGGGGTTAGTCCATCGATCGCGGGCCAGCGGACAAGCTGAATATTCTCGTAATTATAAACCAAGAGTTACTGGCTTCGTTTCCCCGCTGTTTCTTAGATTTCGTTCCCTTGCCCTTTATCCCTTTTTTTTTCTCAAAATTTCTTCATTTCTTACTTCAGAAAATGTGCTGCCGGATGTAGTAGAATTATTCCCTTCACCATTCCTAATTTTCAAAGTTTTCCATTTCTTGGCTTTTTTTGAAATTTTTTTCCTTTGGCCTTCTTACAGCGTTTTTTCCCCCCAAAGTTATTTATTAAATAAATGGCCGGTAAGTCGTCGTATTCCGAAGTTGATACCCAAGTTTACAAATTTTTTTGCAACTAACGAGGGAACTACGTGAAGTGTCCGGCTCGGATTTGAACGACAGTTGGATTTTTGGAAAGAGCATGTTAAAAAACCCCCAAAACCAAAATTTTACCAGCCCGAATTAACTTTTCGATTTTTGGCGAATTTTTGAAATTTGAAAATTATTAATTTTATACATAATATTAACTTTGATAATCTAATTTATTTTTAAATAACAATTTGCAATTTAAAAAAAAACATTTCAAGTCACTTTGTTATATAATCTTGTGACGTTAAATATCAAATGAAGAAAAAATCGATTAAAAATAAAGAATTAAAAAAAAACTTCCAAAAATAATTTTAAATCACGCAAGAAATCTTATACCCCTAATTCGAACCCGCTGAATCCGAAAATCGCATCGGCGAACCGATCTGGAGCCTCAGCGTGGTTTTCGTTTTTCTCCAGAAACTTCGAAATGCTCCAAAGGACATTTGAAATTGGGCAAGTCTCTTGGTTCTCCCTTATTCCCAACCTACCGAACTGACTTGACTAGGTATATGAAATAAAGTTCTCATTTTTGTTTATTTTTTGCCTTCATTTTGTTGTACATTTTTTGTGATATCTCTGCTTCTACTTATCGCACAAAGATGATCGTATGCTCGTTTTGTAGAGGAAAGATGGGGCTACATTTCGTAGATTTACTTCATTTTTGTAGGAGTAACGCTGTACCTGCTATTCGCGATTTACGGCGAAATCCCATATAAATGCTCAGACGAGAAATCGTATAGAGCAGTGTCATATCGAGTACCTACAGTGATGGTATTCTCCCTCCTATCATCCATCATAACTGTCTTGTTTGGCGGGGAGTTTGGTTTGCCTAGCCTTACGAGTACGGGAAGTTTTATTCGTTTTTGCGGGATATAGCGATTTGTACGATGTGCACATAGTTATAATTTGAGAATTTTTGTTTTTGTTGTTTTGTTTATAGAAGATTATACTGTTCTCATGATCGTGAAGTTTTAGATTATTTTGGTCTTGACTTACTTATAATTATCGATATACCAAAGCCGTGTTTATCAACGAATAAGATGGAGTAAATCAACATCGGAAGCCGGCTGGTATGGGCCAGGAGGCCATACCATGCCGAAGAGTTGGTGGGCGGCTGGTTGGACATGAATTACTCTATTAAGAGAGTTATACCCCAATTACGTAAATATTCTAAAGTTGGAATTACCATATTTTATATATAAAAATAATTATGTTGATATAACCTACATGGTTAAAATTAAAATCGTCAGATTTAATAAGATATAGGTTCTCACCTACACTTCACATCCATGTAAATATTTATCCGTTTTCTTTAATTGTTCTTATAAAATGAATTTTGGCACTCCTCACTCCGGCATATTGCCCATCTAATTTTTGTCTCGGAAGTTAAGTAGGATTTTCACTTGTTCCACACGTTCAGGCCATGGGAAATTTATTTTCGTGCTAAAAGGGTCTTTATATGTGCCTAGGTGGAGGTTTTCCTTATCCTATCCTATCCTTCATATCCACTTTTTCCTCATTACCTATTTGTCTATCCTATCCTTCCTTCCTACCTTTCAGAGAGTCCTAAAAATCGAATCCTTATTTTCCTTTCCCTACCTATGGCACAGCAGGATACTGCGCACTGGAGGAAATCAGTAATGATTCAAATCACGAAATGCAAGGTATTGAATAACACACACATCAGTTGAAAAAAAATAAACCATACCAAGTAGTCATAAGAGGGCTTCATCCCACCACTCCTGTGGAGGATATTAAAGCTGAACTACTAAATAACTTATAGGCCACGATTCTATTAACATAAGTAATGTAATTATTAGGAAAACTGAAGTGAAAAAAGACGGATCTGGTCAGGTTGTAGGAAGAAAATCACATAAGGTGGCCCTACCTCCGTTCAATGTGGGAGATTTCGTCAATATGCCCCCGATAGTTAATGTCGCACTCACGAAATATCCAGAACGTCCGATTGATAGCCTGGATATGATGAATCTTAGATGGAAAGGGATCATAACTTTCGTAGGATTACCATCAGAGGAGCTCTGATGGTTATCCCCGTTCATAGTAATGATAATGGGGTTCGGCTTTACAACACCATAAATCAAATAATCAAATCAACCAATATCTTCGAGTCAACGGTGACTGAGGATATATCTGAAATATGGATGATGTGACTAATGTGTACAATGAGCGACACACTCCAGTGATGAACCAGCTTATACGCAAAACCCCAGAAACGAGGAAAAATCCGACGCAAATTGCGCAACACAAAGGCACGAAGCGGGACGGGATAAACGACCAAAAACGATACAATATTATCGGCGTGAACGGCGCGGTACAAAAGTTGGGCAAACGCAGGATATGTCCTAACAATGAAGACATTATCTACGTCGAGTTTTCGATGTTAATTACACGCTCGGTCGACTATTAACGTTGGAATTTCGCGCAGAAAAAGCCCGCCATCGAAAAACCAAACGGTTATTCGACGATAATGGTCATTTAAAAGCTTATATCTAATGCTCGCATTTCGCAAATGTAATTTCATCTGCGGAGGGAGATACCGTACGCCGGCGAAGAGATTCGTTTCGGCGGGCTATGTCGCAAAACGTCGAAACGCATCGTCATATTAAATGGAGTGTTAAGAAGTTGCCGGCGTTTTGAGCTGATTTAAATCTAGATGATTTGCGGCGCGAATGAGTTTTTGCGCAGTGGTTACCAAAATCGCGAATAAAGCAAGTGTTGGAAAAAACCAAACGTTTATCGCAATTCTAACATTCTACAATTTGCATTCACGATAGACCGTCCTCGCAGGAACGACACCGCGGCATACGCCGCAGACACCACCGACTCGTTCCGCCAAGGTAATTACAATTTCAACGCGTTATAATCGAACTATTCATAAAATCAAATACACAATTGTATCGAGACAATAAAAAGGAACTAACGCGCTGCATTCAAAAAGGAGGTAATTAGCCGTGTATTGGATGGCTGCCTAATTTAAATGAGTCGACGATCTTAGCACGTTACGTACCTTCGTCGTCGCGAATCCTTCCCCCTCCCCCGCCACGTTCGTCGCCTTTAAATAATATTCGTCTGCGTTATCGTGCCGCGAATAAGCTATTGTTTCAATATTAACGACGTTGGAAAAGTTAATCCCCGCGCGTGCTTCGGGCTCGTCGATTAATTATCGTCGTCGTGTAACCCGTCGTAAATATCACTCGTTTCGCGCACCGTTTGGGCGCCTCTCCAAGTTGCCGCCGAAGTCGTAATGGGGTAATTTTTCCTCGTCGTTTGAGCTCACTCGATACGTACGACGAGGCGGTGGTCGCATCGACTTGCTCAGGTATCCGAGTACATACCCTTCGCGGTCGCTAATTCTCTGTGCGCCGTTCGTCGCTTCAATATGCGATTCAATTTTCGAATTGCACCAAGCGTGCAAAAACTATTGTAAAATTTCAAAACTTCAGCAATTACATCGAATACTCTTGCGTGTATAATTTTCCAACAATGCGAAAAAATTTCAAAGCGAAAAAAATCAGCATTCTCTGATGCAGCGATTTTTTAACGCTGAGCTGTGTAGCGGAACATGATTACAGGTAAATTCAGACAAAATTCACCGGTAAATATCGGTAATCACCAGTAATTTACTGGTACATCCAAGTAATTACGAGTAATTTACCAGTAAATACAAAAAATTACGCGTAATTTACCGGTAAATACAGGTAATTACGAGTAATTTACCAGTAAATACAAAAAATTACGAGTAATTTACCAGTAAATACAAAAAATTACGAGTAATTTACTGGTAAATACAAGTAATTACGCGTAATTTACCGGTAAATACAGGTAATTACGAGTAATTTACCAGTAAATACAAAAAATTACGAGTAATTTACCAGTAAATACAAAAAATTACGAGTAATTTACTGGTAAATACAAGTAATTACGCGTAATTTACCGGTAAATACAGGTAATTACGAGTAATTTACCAGTAAATACAAAAAATTACGAGTAATTTACTGGTAAATACAAATAATTACGCGTAATTTACCAGTAAATACAGGTAATTACGAGTAATTTACCAGTAAATACAAAAAATTACGAGTAATTTACCAGTAAATACAAAAAATTACGAGTAATTTACTGGTAAATACAAGTAATTACGCGTAATTTACCGGTAAATACAGGTAATTACGAGTAATTTACCAGTAAATACAAAAAATTACGAGTAATTTACCAGTAAATACAAAAAATTACGAGTAATTTACTGGTAAATACAAGTAATTACGCGTAATTTACCGGTAAATACAGGTAATTACGAGTAATTTACCAGTAAATACAAAAAATTACGAGTAATTTACTGGTAAATACAAATAATTACGCGTAATTTACCAGTAAATACAGGTAATTACGAGTAATTTACCAGTAAATACAAAAAATTACGAGTAATTTACTGATGATAACAAGTAATTACGAGTAATTTACCAATAAATACAGGTAATTACGAGTAATTTACCAATAAATACAAGTAATTACTAGTAATTTACCAGTAAAACCGGTAAATACAGGTAATTACGAGCAATTTACCAGTAAATACAAGTAGTTACGAGTAATTTATCCGCTAGTACAGGTGATCACAAGTACGAGCGTAATTATCTTAAGAGATTATTGTTGAAGAAATCACGCATTAACGTGGTTATGAAATAGGAATCACGATTTCTGCGTGTTGAATCTAGATTTGAAATCATCCCTTCCCACTCCGACCATCCTATTCACATCGCTCGATTTACCGCTGAAACATCAATTCCATACCCAGCATCCAGCCTTACCCGCATCACAAAGACAATATTCAACACCGACGATAATCCATTCCAGCGCGAACGCTGTAATCATTATTTACGCTCCAAGATGAAAATACCTCCGAAAGCGAAAAAAATAAAAAAGCTAACGAAAAGTGGCGTCGAGTGAGTTATAATTCAGCCAGATGTACTCCTCGTCGAGCCGTGATACTATACACGTCACGAGCATATACGTTGAAAAACTACCAAAAACTGCGAGATGGCGCAACGGAGGCGTCGCCGGGCGTGAAATTAACGTGGAAAAACGCGTACGTATCATTTTTCCACCTCCCTTATCCGGCACGTATGTCGGAGACGACCAATGCAGAAAAACTGGCCAACTCGAGGAGAAAAGTTTTCAACACGTTAGCGTAGTAATTAGCGTCGAGGCTTGGGTGAAAATAAATCTCAATTATTTCGTTAATTTACGTGTAAGTTTTTACCGAGAAGAGCCAAATCCTATGGAAAAGGTACGAAACAACGTGAATGTTGACCTTAATCAAAGTAGTTATAATTTACAAATGCCTCGTTTCCAGGCACATTTGGTTACGAGGTGTTACATTCGGCTGAGCGTATCTGCACGAGGAATAAGATTTACCTATTTGACACTACACTTCAAGAAGACGTCGCCGCAATAAAAGCGTACGCGTGTTGGATTCTGTAAGAGGGTTAAATTTAATGTAATTTTAGAATCCGACGACGCCATTCTACCGAGTTATACACGTAGATTCGAGGTTTTCTTAAGGCCAAGTACGCCGCCGCTCGTTGCCGCATCGCAAAAAGCGACTTGTAGCGTGAAAATCGACCCGGCGACGGGGTAGGTCTTAGGAATCGCCTCCCATGGTTAATATCTATACGTATTATATTTCATTTAAACGGCTTCGGATAAAACAGAATTCAATTTCCCACGCGATGTTTTATTTAAAACCCGCGTCGGCGGCGGAGGCCGCACGGCGCTCGAAAATTGATAGAAATACAAACGCGGGCGGGTGATATTGCGAATTTCCACGGCGCGAAGATGGCGCGAAAATAGCGCCGAGCGAGGGGCCGGGGAAGTTGAGAAAATCTTATTACGTACAGTTTAGTGAACAGGATTAATTCGGCGGTATTAAAGCATCGCGAGCTGTCTTACTTGCTTTAATTTATATATCTGAAGTGTTTTTGCGGAGCCACGACGCGGCTCTGCGGAGCTTACGAAGCGTACTCTTTGGTGGTTCCGAGGTTGAGAAAAATTACCGAATCATTGAAAACCGCCAAGAAAATATTTTATATATTGATTATTCATCACTGGACAATTTTTTCATCGAGGAAAAATATATTCTCAACAGATGCTCCAAAAAGATTCACCTCATGGCAGAATTTCTTGCTACCACTGCTCTAGCGAGCTGCCAACCTTTTGCAATCTTAATGAACAGTGGTGTAGCAATTTAAAAAACATTCTTATAGTAGTGTAGAATTTCACATTTTAATGTCTTGACCATGGTACCCAACGTTTCGCAATGACATGAAATTGTGTGACTGCGTTGTAGAGTTGTGCGCAAGCTGATTTTATTTCCTTCGTCATTATGAGGCGTTGGTTGGTAGAATTTCTTCATTGTGAAATTTCGTAGAAGATCTCGGTAAACATAAGATAACTTTATAGGTTCAACAACGCAAACTCCATTCATTAAAAATTGGGCTTGGACAGTGAGAGGAGTCCGAAGGCTTTTAGTCCAGTCAATCTAGCATTTGAGCTTGCAAAACGAGATGATAAGCAGAATTTTGGTATATACGTGGTATTTGATACCCTTTACAGCATACTTCACTCCGGGACTGATATCGTGTTTGCAAGTTCCCTTTTTTGTGGATCCAAGCCCCCTAAAATTGGTTTTTCGCTTATATCTTGACGATAACTGGCTTTATCAAAAAAGTAGTATAGTTTAAAATTGAAACCCACTAAATTCTCTACAAAACGCACGTGAAAAGAATTAGTGCCGCTATCCTAGATCTTGAGCTATGCGAGATTGAAAAAACCCCTTTTTTCGTGAATTTTATGCAAAATTTGTATAAATTTAGTTTTTTGCCTGTAACCATGGGAAAAAATGTTTTTTCGTGAAAATTTCATAGTTGAAATTAAAGATGACTAAATTCTCTATAAATTCCATTAAAACGAAATTGAATAGCTTCCTTAGTTTCCGAGCTGTGGCGTCGCAAAGAAGGGGGTTTTCGTTACTCTTTAGCCTAGTTCTGCAGAGTACAGTTTTTCGTCTGTAGTGTAGCAAAATGTGATTTTATGAAAAAAAAACAGCTTAGTTCGAGATTGATGCCTACTAAATCCTCTGCAAATTGCATACAGAATTGTGGGGCCCTTTACCTGCGTTTCGATATATAACGATAACGTGACATTCTAGACGAACGTATTTGCAGCTACAAACGTGGAGAGGACGCGAAATATCTCCACTTGAGTGAGGCTGGAGGGACACCCTTAATGGGATAATACCAATATCAACTTCTTAACCTCCAGTCCCCTCAAAACTATTGAAGATGATGTTTTGTATCTGCGCAAAAGGGTGCACAAAGGCCTGCAGCTGTCGTCTTGCAGGGCTAAACTGCTCCACGGCGTGTAGCTCATGCATGAGGTCTTCCTGCACTAACGCAAATATGCATTATTCCAGTGAAGAAGATTAAACAATTTTTATTCCTTTTGTATATTGTAAAATTTTAAACATTATCAAAAATCCCTTACTTTGCAGCGCCACAGATCGAAAACTAAGTCAGCACCCTCTACTTTTTCACGTAATTGGTGGAGAATTTTTTTATTGAGCTTCAACTTTGAATCGAGTAACTTTTTTCTTAATCAGTTTTTGCATAGGCAGAGACGAAAAACTGTACTCTGCAGAACTAGGCTAAAGAGTAACGAAAATCTCCCTTCTTTGCGACGCCACAGCTCGGAAACTAAGTAAGCTATTCAATTTCGTTTTAATGAAATTTGTAGAGAATTTAGTCATCTTTAATTTCGACTATGAAATTTTCACAAAAAAACATTTTTTCCCATGGTTACAGGCAAAAAACTAAATTTATACGAATTTTGCATAAAACTCACGAAAAAAAGGGTTTCTTCAATCTCGCATAGCTCGAGATCTAGGATAGCGGCACTAATTCTTTTCACGTGCGTTCTGTAGAGAATTTAGTGGGTTTCAATTTTAAACTGAACTACTTTTTTGATAAAACCAATTTTCGCCAAGATATAAGCGAAAAACCGATTTCAGGAGGCTTAGATCTACAAAAAAGGGAACTTTCAAACACGATATCAGTCCCGGAGTGAAGTATGCTGTAAAGGGTATCAAATACTACCTACGTAGTACGTATATACCGAAATTCGGCTTATCATCTCGTTTTGCAAGCTCGAGGCCATTTTCGGGCTAGATTAACTGGACTACTTGGAGTACCCTTCGTAACGATTCGTCGTGTAAATTCAAGTACTCGAATACTCGCTTATTAAATCAAAATCCAATAGAGAATTCTTTTGGGATAATACGGTCGCATGGAGTACGCAATGTAAGCTCTACATGCTCTCAATTCCGGGATTCATTCAAGACGGCAATTCTCAACAATTTTTTGTCGAAACACTCGCCAAGCTTAAATTGTGAGGAAGATGTTGAAGAAAGTGCTCTAACAACCATGAGAGAAATTCTGTCGAGAAATTATAATTACGACTACTCCCACTCGAGAAACCTGTTATACTACACTTCTTGATTGGCCCTATATCGCAAGAAACATGGCATTTGCAAAACTACATCAGAGATTACGTCGTAAGAAAAATAATGCCGAAAGTTGCTGGATGCAATGCGTGCTGCTCGCAGCTATTAGCTAATGGATACGAATCAGAAATGACTTCTCTATGCATGACTCTTCTGCATACAACGACACCTCCGAAAATAACACATCAGATCAATCTGATTTGGAAATTGATGTCAATGAAACGATCAATGGTGTAGCTACGCATAGGCAAACAGCCGTGTACTTTCTTAAATGTACACAATCCGTTACCAACCGAAAGTCATGCTAATAGAAGTGAAACCACCGTCAGTGGCGGTGACGTTGTTGTTGGTAAGTCTAAAAATGACGATAAAAAACGTAGACGCAAGCGTACGGGTAAATAATGTATGCACGCAATTAGAAAGTGGCGGGGTATATAATCATGAAACCGGAATAAATGTACCACTGTTTAACCCGGAGGTTCATACGCGACTATATTTGGAGTAATAATTGTTTACATATTATACCTAGGTTGCATGTGTCCGTAGTAGTACGGTCAAATTATAGATCTTATTTTCTCAAATAACCCCAATTAATCCAAGTATAAAAATTCATCTCCTTCAAAACCACATAGCGCCTTACACGAGGAAAACACGCCACCCCTACCCGTCTACACCTCCAACACCACACCATAAATTCGCGCCCTCTTCGCGACACCACCAATCCCTGAAAATCCACTTATGATAAACGACTTAATAATACTCCGAATTCGTGCTGTAAAATTCCGCCATCCGAACCTCGCTCCGATTGATCTGTACAGTATTCAGCGTTAAAGCCGCGAGAAAGCATAAATTCTCTCGCAAGACTCGACACCGCGTATAGACTGAAAAGGGCGAAAAGCGCACGGTTTTAGCACATTATCCAAAGCGTACAGCTGCCGGTGACACGAACTTTCGTCGTATTCTACACGGTCACAGATGGAACTGTAAATTTCCCGCTTTCCACGGGCTGCCTGCACAGATACAGGAATACACGTACCGAGTACACAGTCGAGCTTTCCCAAATAATACAGCACACGTATGCCCACCCTAATGTGCCGTTTTCCATTTTCTCTAATATATTCGCGTACCATATTTCGGGACTTATCCTTTATATCCTTTATTATCGAATAATAAACGTTCGTCCGAATATTCCGATGCGACAGATTTTCCGCACATAACTCATCTCTTTCTCTTTGTCGGCGTCGCGATGCGGATTCCCCAAATCGAAGCCGTATACGCGTTTATGTAGATGAGACATCGGAGGCTGCGTCACAAATACGTTGATTTTTCTCGCCAAAACGAGGCAAGCTTGGCGTTGCCTTCGGCAATTACTCGAAGCTTATTTCAGAGGTTTCGTAAATACGCTTCACTACGAATTACCTCGTGTATTACGTAGCCCAACGTTTATCTAGTATCTACCCTCGAGAAGGTGAGTTTCGCAGAAACCAGCACACACCTAGTACCACGATTAATCCCACATAAACGTTGAAACCGATACCTTTCAAGTATCCAAAGGCAGCTTGAACATCATAGAAAAAAATTACCTTATAATACCCATCTAGCGTTACTACCAACTATCACCAAAATTACCACCCCCTCGGAAACCTTCCCTCTCAACACGAGCGTATTCTTCGCCCATAAATACTTTCTTACAAGTACCGGCAATGTCGTTAAATATAATTTGTACGATAAAAACCGAGCCTGCGACTAGCGACGAATACGCGAAAAAAAACCCTCGCAAAAAGGGAACACGAGCATAAATTATAATAAAAATCTCGTTTCACAATGCTTAACAATACAACTCGCACAAAAAGTTTAGCCGCCTTTTTAAATAACGTTATCGCCGCCGCGAATTTTCATCATATTTTCCGAGTACTACTTTTTACGCAATATGTACGAAAAAAAGGAACTGCGGAGGGGGTACACGGTGAAAACCTACCGTAGCAAAAGGAAAATTATTCGCTTCGAAATCGAACCGTTATTTTAGCGCGTAAAATACACGCGTTTCCAAAATTCACACGTGGTGTTTGAAACACTCCAAATACTCGTTAGTGAACTACGTTCGAAAAGGGTGAAAATCCACTGGCGTCTAATTTTCTTCGCTACATTCATTAAACCAGGGATGCTGTGAACTTGATTTCTTGATGAGCAACTCATCAAATTGTTTTATTTTTTTGAGAGGGGAGTGAAATTTTGATTTACAGACCTAAAATTGGTATTTTTACGAATAATTTTCAAAAAAAAATTCCCCTCGCTTCGCTCGAGCATTGGATTAGGGGTTTTCTTTCTTTAGTGCATCAGTTACGTATACAGAAGTCCTCGAACTTGACACCTCGGAAGTTAGAGCAACGAAGTGGTCAAATGAAAAAAAACGCACAGTTCGAAGAGAGTTTGGCCAGCGGCCACGATTTGCCTTATGCATCGTGGCTTACTCTCAACCGGTTGCGAATGGACTGCGGTGAACCTGGTTAGATGGTGAGAACACTGGTTGCCCAGAGTGTGGCTTGCCCCCGAGAAGTATTATGTGAAGATGGCGTAGCACAACGACGTCGCCTTAAGCTTAACTGGAATGCTGATGCATTGTTTCTCGTAGAAAGAATTAAATCGTATAGTCGAACGTATCGAATATGCGACAGCTGCCTGAAAACCTGTTTAACATCTATTATTGTTTCTTCCCCACCACACGAAGATAAGGAAACGATATATTGGCCAAAGGGCAAAGGCAACGAACCAGTAACGCGTTCGTTGGTGGGGATTAATAGTGTTAAGCGTAAGCTAATTTTCTTGTAAAAATAAACCTGTTTTCTTACATCCAGTCTTTCTTTGTGTATATATAAAGGCGAGCGAGTGAGGAGTAGCGTTAATATGGAAACAGTAACTTTAACTTTGTTGGATGAAAATCCGTGGCAGTATTTAACGTTGTGTTCGCGCTGTAACAAATCGGAAGGTATTGTGAAAGAATATTGGTCGTGTCAGTGTTCATCATATCCGAAATTGCACGAAGAGTGTTTCACTTTTTTATTAGAAAACCTGAAAGTTACTTCGTGTCCGTATTGTAGAAACGCGTTCAAACTCGAGACAACGCATCAACAGCTAAACGATATTACAACGAGCAGAAAACAGTGAGTAGTTCACGATTTTTGTTTTTTAACATCGAATTATGTTTACGAACTCCGCCGTTTATGACAAAATAAAGTAACCAATAATTATGTTTACTAGAACAATAACGACGAAAACATAGAATTCGAGGTTGTTACACTTTATCGCGTTTTTCTCGCGCGATAAACCGCGTCTGATTTGTTGTATTAGTAGACTATAGATACACGTATATTGTTATTTTTCAGGTGGCAACAAATACGTGAAAATTTCTACGAGAGTATAGCGGATTCCGAAAAGTACATTTTACAATTAGAAGAGTCTTGCAAATATTATAAATCGTTATTCATGGATAAAGATAAGGAAATGGAGCGTCTTCGCGCTGAAAATGCTAAGTACGTACCGAGACCACCTTATCTTGGTGTTAATCGAGAGCATACGACAGAAGAATTATAGGAAGAAATGGACGACGGCACCAAGGATCTGGTGCAGAGATGGGGGAGGGGAATATGAAATTCGACATCTAAATGCCGAAAAAGATGGAGTTCCCGACACGATAAAAAGAAGAAGACTTTTCATTGACAATTTCTTTTCGTTTGTCAATTTTTTTAAATAAATACATAATTTTTCAATTGTCTTTTTTCATCTATCTACTCATCATACAGCCACCGCACTAGAGATCTCTGACCGAAGTTTGCGTCGCATTTTAAAGAAAATGAATTTCTGATGTTATCGTCCCCGTATTTTACATGCTCTTAATGAAGATGATCCAGTTCATAGACTGCAATTCTGTGAATAGTATCTAGGCTGCGTGAATGACGACCGGAACTTCTATCGTTCAATTATTTTCAGCG
Organism: Maconellicoccus hirsutus; assembly: GCA_003261595.1. Lineage (NCBI taxonomy): Eukaryota > Metazoa > Arthropoda > Insecta > Hemiptera > Pseudococcidae > Maconellicoccus > Maconellicoccus hirsutus. The sequence goes on from QBDW01006961.1 coordinate 35,095, forward strand.
ATGAAGCGCAGTTCAAATTAAATGGTCGAATTAACAGACATAACCGCGTTTACTGGGCGACTAAAAACCTTCATGTTGGTATAAGTTATACCTACTCTTATACTGGGTATATATATAATACGAAAAACCAAACCTTGATTCGTAATCGATTTATTTACCTTAATAATCGAAAACGAAAGATACATAGCACAGACGCGTATGCGCGCCGAATACAGACTAAATAATACTAAATGATACATAGAATACGAACAAAGAAAATAAGGATAAGGAACTCCCGAGCAACGAATATTCGTGCTACAATTCAACACAATATATTTATTTAAGAAAACCTTTATTAATATTTTCAAGTATATGATTCTATTTTATCATTTTTTATATGCTGATAGTCTAATAAATATATATATCAATCCAATAAATTGTATAATTAATTGCAACATTATGAATTAAATAAGTTGATTAAAGACGAAATTTGTATCATATTATATTTTAATATTCATATCTAGGCCCTGAAATGTCAAGGACCGACAAAGTGTGTTATCGTATTGACAAAACCATTCGCCAATCAGTTCAAATTCGAGACAAAAATACAGAGGAGCTTATTAGACAAAATCAGTCATATAAAAGTTCAGGTTTGGGAGACGAATCCTTGGTTGGACTTTTCCAGAGCCAAAAGCAAGTCTCATACCAAAATCCCGAACTTTTACTCACACCAAGAAAGCTGGATACTGCTTTAAGAGACAGCACTACGAACTCTTTTTGGAGCAGATATAAAAGATCAGAATTGACATTTGATGATAACCTATCAACACATGGATTATATGAGTGTGATATCGAAAAGGCCACCAGTGATCCAGATTGTTACGCAAGATTTCTGCTATGGTTGATTGAGTCCACTCAAAGAGGGGAAGACACTTTCTCAAATATCTCTGACTGGACTAAAGAAGCAATAGAGTTCGCTCATAAAACATGGTGCATACAAATGGATTACATGATGGATCGTAACACTTCAATACCTGAGAATATGAAGAAGATATGCAAGAACGAAGTCAAGAATAAATTAGAATCGACCATATTTCTTAGAAACCTATCTAAAGCCATTAGTGTATTCGAAGATATAATAATAAAAACTGGGAATTTAAAACTCAAAAACAATGTTGATGTAACAGATGCTCTTAAGATAAAATCCTTATCACAGCTAAATAATATAATATATAATAAACAGGGGTTATTTTTGCAGTGGTCATACAGACTATGTTATATTAAGTTTCAAGGTATAAGTTACATATTGCCTCGTCCGTATTTGTTGTTGATACATAATAAAATGTGTGATTTATACTCTGTATTAGCGTACTCATTACTTAGTGAAGGCACAGTTTTGGATGATAATGCTTACTTAACAACTCTTGGGTTTGTAAAAAGCTTATGTCACATACTAATTGAGAAAGGAAATGAAGGGTTCACAATACCTAAGTCTCTTGAATCACTTGTAATAGGTGAAACCTTGTCAATGGAAGAAGAGTGGGACAATACACAGTTCTTGTATAATACTGCCAATGAGTTGTTAGTTGATACCGGATTTAATTACTTTGGGTCTACGTTACACAAGTATTTGTCTAGAGCAAGTACGCCATTCAGGATGGAATTGGGATGTTTATCTAAGATCCTTGGACATCCGTTAGTATCAATGGAGGAAGGTACCCGTGACTTGTATAAACAAACTTCGGAACAGGTGAATATTAATCTTGAAAAGGTCCAGAGATGTAAGCTCTTTGCTAAAAGAAGTTATATTCAAAATTACCTCACACAGCATCATAAATGGCCATTAGTGGAATTTGCAGATTACCTCACTCATAAAGGCTTAATATATGCTGCAATGCATTCTAGAGATCCGGACAGTGAAGATGTGACACGAAAGTATGGAAAGATAAAACTAGAAGACTATGTCAATGTTACGATATTGCCTAGTATGGAATTTGCAAAGTTAGAGAACCATATCCCCTATTTAAAAGATAAAACAATATCATTATGTCGTAGTGGAGTAGTAACGGAAATTTTAAAGATGACAGACTGGAAGACAGGGTATACCTGTACACATGGATATGATAAAAGTAAACAAGATATGCGGGAAGAATCGTTTAGTCCTTGATATGTACATTAATCATCTTAATAAAAGGTCAGCTCATAAACTATCTGATGACGAAGGTGCAGATGATGTAGATGTTGGGGATACATACGATATATCAACTATATCAAAAAAGGACAGGTTTAAGCTGTTAGTTGACTACTATAACTTAAAGAATGATAGGCAAAAGAGTTCGAAAGGCGTGATATCGAGACCAAAATGTGTTTCGCTAAGGCGCTGGCAGCGTCAACAGCTATGCTAGAGGCCAAATGTTTACGGGGCTTAGCAGAGATATATGAGAGATGGCACGATACGTAAGCATCAGTCTCTTAGTGTTTGCAAACAGTTAAAGCTTCGGCAAATCCTTAACAAATGCTCAATTTTTTTTCCAGACTCAGTCGTCAAGCGTCTACTTGCTCCATAGAGCTGAGGGCGGCCAATCTCATAAATTTTTTCACCGATCAAGCGGTCGATAGTATTGAACAGCTGACTGCTAAGCTGAAGGATGTCACATGGGACGAGGTGGACCGAATTAAGGCGGCGTCCCTTGCGTCGTCCAAGCCCGAAGCTGCCCAACACGACTTCTGGACGAATGTACCGTCGGACGCAAAGGCCGAAGTATTCGAAGTTAAGATCGGCGGAGAGATGGAGGAACCAGTCACGGTATTTCGACTACATCTCATAATCAAAGCATCCATAAAAAAAAACGAGATCGACGCAATTGAAGGGCCCTATTCCGCGGGTAAAATATTATCACGCCTTCCCGATGGTAGACTATGTTACACCACGGAATCGTTACCCTTTTGGTGAGTTGCCCTTCTGTAAGCAGAAGTCATATTTGTAATTGTCTGTAGCTAAATAAACCTTGTACGATTTCAGGGACCCACGGGATGATAAATGGGCACGCCCAAGTATGTTAAATGGGGAGACCGGCGCTGTTCCAAAATTTTTACTGCCTATTGGCGAATGTGCATTTTTTTGTTACGCTTGCCGTAAATCAGGCTGTCTAAACTTCAATTTTCATCGCTCAGGCGTGGGCAAACACGAAAGATCACTCAAAGACGAAGAGACTTGACTGGAAACAGACGAGATTGTTGTTAGTATATTTATTGCAAGATGATGTGATGCCAAACTATTTAGACCTCTTAGATATTTACTCCATACAAGGCAAAATGGATCTATTAGCAGATTATTTGGTAACGCAGATAGTTCCTAAAGAAAAAGAACTCAAAGTTAAATATCGTGGTTTTGGTTGTATGACGCCATTTGGTAGACATAAAAACATTGTCCAGGAGAAAAACTCAAAAAGATATCTAGACATGTACTGTGATGAGCAGGCATCATCATTGAGCGAACTAAAGTTGGCCAAGAAATTGTTTGCGTTTAGAAATATTACTGTTGCTTATGAATCATACAAGTCTCTTATCATTAATATAGACGCATCTAAGTGGAATGCGAAGTGGAGATCTGCCACAGTTGCTCCTGTCATGTCAGATACGTTCGATAGAATATTTAATTACCCGATATTTTCGAAGACTCAAATAATGTATGAACATACATTATTTTATGTAAGGGATGAGGAGAAGAATTATTATTGGGATGGACATGAAGGAGGTGTGGAAGGCCAGAATCAAGACACTTGGTCATCACTATCACTAGAATCTTCACTAGTTTCTGGATTCACCTTGAGCTGGGTTTTACTTTTTGTTATGTTTCCACCGCTCACCGTTGATTTCACAGCAACTTCGTCTTCTGAACTATTGCACCAAGTCAAAACGTGGGTAAGAGTGATTTCCCGTGAACTGGGTATAAATCATACACATAATTGGAATATTTCTTCAATTACAGATTTCAAGTAGGAGAGGCGGTCCTTGCGAAGACGTCCAACCAAATGGCGCCTACGCCAGGTATTGTCGTCAGTATAAAAAAAAACCAAGATTAATGCAAACATTTACTGGACAAAAGAAATGTAAGTAGAAGAAAATTCTAGATTTTATGAATTAAATTTTATTTATTGTAATTTTTATGTATCCCAACGTGGGGCAGATTCGAGGGTAAACCAGTAACCATGAATTTGGCGTGTTTCTACAAATGACAAACACGTTGATTTATAATATTACTTCCTTCTATAGTTTGAAATAAATTTTTAAACTCAATTGAATCTCACCGCTGCATCGGGATTACTAATTTCAATAATTGCACTGCCATTTTTTTTGGAATTAATCACCATTGCTTCTATTTTCCCATGCTGCAAAACAAAAGTACTCTCGAAGTCTTGATGAACGAAGGAGCACCAGACAATTAGATACGAATACACTTTTACGATACTCACATCTGGGGCTCGATTGGATCAAAATGTAAATGCGATCTTTTTAGAATAAGAGAATTCGGATCGCTGAGTAACTAACAGAGGTTACACTGTCGGAGATATAGAGGCAACGTAGTTGTTATTTTTGATATCATTGTGATTACTCGCTCGTTGACGTAATGTTATAGCGTTAAATCGATATAATATTTATTTATTTGTCTATATGACTCATTAAGCTGTCTCCAACAGCTGTACATTGTGCCGATGCCGGCCCGAGCAGGAACACCTTAAACGAAAGTTCCGTCAACGAAAGACCCCTCTCCGATAGCGACTTAGACGATCTCAAAGACAAGGACGATGAAGGTGACGACGAAGATGATGCCAGTAGCAGTAACAGTGGTGACGAAGATGAAAGCATGGAGCTCCCAAACGAGTACGTCACGACAAATGAGCCACAGTAACTGACGCCGAGAGGTGCGAAACACGACTACAGTAACTGTAGCTATTAACCGATTATCAGCTGTCTTCAGCAACTTCGAGCCGTACTTAAATCGCACGTCGCGACTAGATGCCAAACCCGTGTCCAAATTCCTGACACGTGTCCGTGATATTTGACTTTAACATTTCGAGGCATCGGTTAGCACGATGAATAAGTATGACGATGATATACGCAATATATTTCGCATTGAGTAAGCGCAACACCACTGAAGTGTTTTTTCAATTCGTCACCATATTACGTAACACGCTTATTTATAACCGATCGCAGACCTCTCGACAAGTCTCCACGCCATACTTCGCAATCAACCATACATCGGGTCGTCAAAAAAACTCAATTTATCAAAAAAAAATATATTCTTAAAATAAAACATCGAAATTCGCGAATAAACTCTGTCGACATAAATCTCAACTTTTACGTCTATCTACATCGAATTACTTCCAAACCATCACATGAGTACATCCTCGCTACGAAGACACAAGACCCGACCTTGACACGAGTACAGACACCATTCATCGTAATGGACAAAAAAAGCACCAAAAATCTCCATCACTAAAACCCAAAAATTTACATCACCGAAGATGGCTCCGTTTATTCCAAGGCCCATGCACTTTTTCATCTCCGAGCCGACGGTTCGCCTTAAGAAACGACGTCGTCGAAAACTTCGTCTCGCTTTTGCGCGTGCCAACGACCATGAACGGAATGTAATTTATTTGCGAAAAATTTTCTCCTAACTGGAAAATTTTTCTCTCGTTTTCGTCCGCCGCTCCAAGGTCTTCCCATTCCCTGGCGAGGACTCCTGCGACGCCATTTTTCCGACGAATTTAACCGAATGATTTGAATTTTTCATCGAGAAAATTCCCATTTTGCCGAATAACAACGCGTCAGTCGAGCGGAAAATTCACGTCAGGGTATTTTTCAACGAAGCGTACGTTCGTTTGGAAATCTTTTCGATATAATTAAACCTATCTCGATGGACGTTCTAAGTATAGTCGAGTCGAGAAACGGGGAAGGAGGGGAAACCGACCTAAGAAATAGTCTTTAATCAATTCCAACGCTATCGAATTAAAAATTCAATGAGATCGTTAATCTTCGTCATTAGACGAACGACCGAGATGAGAAAAAATAAACCTTTGAAGAAACCCCCCCAAAAAAATTTGAAAGTATTTTTAAAAATCATAAATAAAATTATCGAAAGAGTATCAATTCCAATAGAATTTCGAATACGCAAAAAAAAAAGAAAATTGTTCGATAAAATTAACAAAAATAAGAAATGATACTTATTTTTCACTTTTAAATGGGTCAAGAACTTAAATCTGTATAAAACTGTTTCCTATAGAATCAATATTTCAGAAAATACACCAGGAACTGAGGAGGAAAGGAGGGATGAAAATTGACTACTTTGGACCAAATTGACACTTCCTAATGCTTTCAAGATTTTATCAACATGCAAATGAAATTATAACAAAAATTACTGCAAAATACTCGACTATTACTATTTTTTTAATTAATCAATTCATCAAAAAATTCCCACTTCATTGGGAAAATATTTTCAGGAATTTTTGAAGGTTTGGACTTCGGACGATTTTCAGATTCTGGACAAAAATCATAAAAAGAGGCCCATAGATTTCCACGTGAACGAAAATTAATCAAAGGACGAAGAATTTGACTTTAAGAAAAAAATTGTTTTTTAGACTGTCGTACTTTGAAATAATTTTATTATGTTTCATTTGAATAAAAAATGACGTAAAATGACGTAAATTTTTACCAGTGTTCTTATTTTTTTTTGTTGAAAAAAATCAAAAAAATGTATATGCTAATGCGCGGAAGTGCCATATATGACACCTTAGTTATTTCATCCCCTAAAATGTGAATTTCGACCCTTTCGATTTTTTTAGTATCTTTCCTTGAAAAGTACACCCTGAATAAGGTCAAAAAAATTCATTTCACTAAAAAAAAATATTGTGCATTCAAGAGTTAAGGAGGAGAGGGGTAATGTAAGTACCTGCAAAAACCCAGAATTTCATGTAATTTTTCATTCCTTTCCCCTCTTCCTTTAAAAAACCATACTCTGTCGAATATAAAATTCGCCACCGTTTATTAAATGGAATGCACATGCTAAAGCGTTTTGGTGAAATTTGGGGCGACTTGAGAAAAAAATTTTCGAGATAAGTCATTGCAAACTAAATGAACATTTCTTGCAAAAATTATTTTTTCATATCTCCTCAAATTTCGCTAGATTTTCGTCATATTGTCAACACTGCAATCAAAATAACTCAGTTGGGGTGTTTCTGTAAGGTTTGGGGCGACATGAGACAAAAATTTTTGAAATAAAAGTTGTAGTGAATTTGAAAAGGAAAATTTTGTGCCGAAAGTTTTACCAAAAAATGGCAAATTATCAAGCTATCCCCTCGATTTGCTTTTCATTTTAAAAATGACTACCTCCCGGTTGCTCGATTCTAAAAATCCTAAAAATAAAAAACACAACCAACGAAAGGAAAAAGCGAGGCAGCGAAACTTAAAATACAACCTACTCCGAACTCCACTTATCACCAAGATTTACAACGCGACCAAAGCTAGATGAATTTCACCTCGGATGGTACATTCAAATCAATCATAACCGCGCTCCCTTTGCCCGGATACGGCCTTCCGGTCGCACCCGGAAATGAAAATCCGTTCACGAACGTCTTACGAGATTTATCGCACGGCGCCGTGCCCTCGATCTGGACGCTCTCCGCGGTCGCGCATCTATGTACCAATTTCGGATGCATGAATAGCGTATCTCCGCGCCGTAAATTAACGCGGATATCTCGTTTCAGCGGGAATTTCCTCCTCACAAACGCCTCCTTTTCTTGAGCCGTCTTCATCTCGTTCAAGCCCCACTCCTCGTCATGCGATTCCGGTACAATCTGCAATGCGCTTCTGGAATCCACGCTGACGAATGTTTTCACGTAGCTACCCGAATCATTGATATCTTTCCAATTCGGGTCGAGTATTTTACGATATGCTAAATCCTGATGCCACTCTCGGCGATCATTTGCTAAATGAAAATGCGCCTGGTTAATCAAATGGTTCGCCTTGCGACTCCTCAACAGCTGTCCTACTGGTACCGTCATTTTGGGCAATCTTCCAAACCTCAAGAGCTCCGGTTGATTACCGCCGATCCACGAAATCAGCTCAATAATAGTTCCGCTGCCGGTAGATATCAGCAACGCGGACGCCGATTGGTTCTGGGGTCCTGGAAACTCCAATCGGAACTTCTGTCCGGCTGGTAACTCAAACGGAGATGCTTTTTCTACGGCTAATTTCGCCTCCTCGAAGGCCCGATCCAACAGCATCCTAATTCGTTCCACTTCATCGATCGTGTATAATCTCCGAACCACTAAATACCCGTCGCGATGAAACTCCCTGACTTGCTCCGGCGATAACACGTACTCGGAGGTGCCCTCCATCTCGTTCATTTCATCCGGATCCATTTCAACCCACCGATTGTAATTTTATTCACCTCGAAAACACACCGAAATCGAAACACTTACGTATATACCACGTACACGAATGACTCTGTGCGCAGCACATCGACGTATATCACCACGGCCGCCTCTTATCACTCGCTTTTATGTGTACTAAACAAACTACACAATTTAAAACCCAGCACGGATAGCGAGATAACGCCAGTCATCGGGCTAATTCGCCGCGTTATCGCTTCCCGATAAAATTATCGTTTGTATTATTCACCGTCGTCGCCGCTACCGCTGACGCGTGCCACAATTACGACGCGGTGAATTTCACCGAAATTCGAGAACAGTAAATGGACGATTAAGGCGTGAAAATTTTCGCTTCGTAATGGGCAAATTTTCATCGTATTTTATTTTTCTATCCTTTCTCCTTCATACTCTTCGCTTTGAAATTATTCGCTTTTGAGGAAGTTTCCAAAGATGCATACACCTGATGACGCACCATCGAAAATCCTATCTCAAACGACAAAAAAATAACGACGACGCAACCTATTGTTCGTAAAATCCGCCATCGCGAAGTACATAATACGCCGACATGAATCACACACGTCAAACACACCACATGCGTTATTCTCGATTATATTCTAGCCTAGCGAACCATATAATAAGCGAGTCAGATAAACAGCCTAGCGCATGGAAATAATTACCAAGATGGGAAAAAAATGACCCAAAAGCCAATTGAAAATACTCCAAGTCTTAAGAGGTGTTTTGATTTACAAACAGCTCGTACGATCGTCAAGTTTCCGTCATTTCGCGTATTCAACTCGAATAAGAAGTGCGAATATGGGTAGAAAAATGTGCCTGGTGTCGTTTCATGTCAAATCAGCATAAGAGCAAGCTCTACTACGTTCGATCTGCTTCACACAAATTTCGAAAATCATCAGCTTGTTCTAAGCTCAAAACATCAAAAAGAAAAATCGTAGTTTCTCACTTCTAACGAATTGCCCGAAAGGCCACATCGTTCGTTTCCTTTTCTACAATATCGAATTGCAATTGATTTCAGTTGTCGGTGATTACACGTTCGGAGAAGAGCAGCTTACTGTTCATCAATCAGAGAACGACTTTTGTAGCTTCTCGAATGGACACGTTCAAAAGTCCTGCAGTTGTCAGACGAATGTTCCGGAATTTAGTAAAGATCCTCCATGTAAACTTACAATTTATCGAATTCTTGCGAAATTTGAACGCACCGGCAGTGTAGCAAACGACATCCGTGGCCGATTTGGTTGCCGCAGAACTGTTGAAGTTGAACCAAAAATTATCCAGGTACGAGGCATTCTTGAAAGCAATCATGGATTATCAACGAGACGAATTGCTCTAAGATGTGGTGTTTCTAAGACGACAAACTCCCATAAGACTGTTAACATCTTTCGAAAACACCCTGTATGTATTTTTGTGATTAGTTTTTGAGTCCATTTTTTATTGAATCATTTCGGTCCTTCGGGCCGGTTCACGTTCTCGTTGTATTCGGCATGTCAAGTTGTGCACGATAGCGTTGGTGTTCGGCGTCGGTTTTCGTTGAGTTCGATCGTTTCACGTAGCCGTGCTTATCTTCGGTGGGTGCACGCTCCTAGGTAACCGGATCCTTATCGCTGTTCGTCTTCCTCATCGCTCGTTCCATTTGTTTATTTACGTTCGGTCCGATTGTTTTCGAATTCAAGTTGCTTATTTTCGCGATAAATAATCCACATAAGAAGCAAGCGAGATATCCTAAAATATGCATGGGCCAGTTGAAATCCCAAACGCAGGATCTTGTAGAAGATGGATTGACCTGTGAAACCGTGACTTCGCTCGAAACCTATCTCGCAGATTATCGTCGTCTGAGGACCGAATACGATGGTCATATTTCAGCCTGGATAGCGAGTTTGGATGACACGGGTGCGAATTACGAACACGAGGTAACTACTATAATGCACGATTCCGTTGGAATACGAGCTAGCCTGGTGGCTTTCGAGACCCAAGTTGAGAATTTTCGAAGTCAATTCGAGGGTCGTGCAAACCGCGATTCACTCTGAGTTTTGCCACGCAAAATATACCAATAAACATGCCACAAGGATGCTTAACCACTTGATTAAATGTAAAAAAGCACCGAAAGAGATTATCGTACAATTAACAAAAAAACAAAGATGGTATTGGTGGTGATTCCAATCTGCCTGAAGCCTTCTTTTTCAAACAAATAAATAAATAAATAAATCTTAACAATTCTAGAAAACGTAAGAAAGTAATCACAGGTAAGCGTAATAATTTCAACCAAATTCTTTTCCTATTTGGCCTTTAAACGTTTTCGTCGCTCCTCGTCCTGTGGAGCATCCCGCTGTTGCCTCAGTATTCCGCCCTATCACGTCTACGGATAATGCGGATATTGCGAATGCTAGAATTCAAATAAACAGTTCACGGCTTAAAGAAGACTCAGTTGTTTATTATCAGGACGAGGACTGCGACCATGTTCGGAACCAGTTCGCGCATAGACCGTATAATATACGAAATTTCATGAAGAAGATCCGCAATGATCCAGATGTGAGAGAGTCTTGGATTCTTGGATCCCGGACAATTACTTAGATGTACGTTTAAATAGCTTTCTCGATTGGTGAGAGTCTGACAGTGACTTAGTTCGACAGCTTTTGGGGGCCTCTGCTCATTCGTTCGAACACGTCTCCATGGCTAAATGGCTTTACGTCATTCATGAATTACGACTTCCCTCCATTATCTCTCAGGCTACTCATATGTGACATGATGAGCGTCTACTTTTCCAGTAGAGACGCCGTAAAAACGCTTCAACAATGTGGTTTTTTGGAGTCATGGATCAAAAAAAAAATTCCTACCTCGTCACGAAGGAGACCTTCTACAGGAAACCCACCTTGGAGACCCTGCGCCTTGTTGTCAGCTCGCTGGCAAGTGAGTGCAGGGATCGCAAAATTAAAAAGCTAGCAAATCCACTCTTGGGTTGCAGCTTAGACAGATAGGACTGGTCAGAGGTGTGTATTGTCATCGCTGAACAGTTCAAAAATTTAGACATGCACATCAGGGTGTGCAGGGGTGAAAGTGGGTAATCGCCAAAGCCCTAAACTAAACTTAAGTACTAGGTAAAGGTACTTAAAATGCATTGAGGTCGAGGGTGACCATTTTTTGAGCACCTACTTTAAAAATTTTTTTTGTATAATCGAATAAAACCTAAATTTTGTAAAGTTGATTTTTTTAATTTTCACTTTTTGCAAAAATGCAAGCTGACTTTTGCTCACCCCTGTATTATGATTTTGATTTCCAGAATTAGTTTCGTTTTGCACTCATCAACTTCTTGCTCAGTAATTTCGCAATCTCTGTCCGATTTTTGGCCATCCTCAACACACGTCTTCCAAGCAGCGATAGCGCGACAAGCGAAAAAACACATTTCTCGGCACCTCATAACCACCACCATACTCATCACCGAAGACCGCACCACGTCTTTTCATCGTTTTCGCCTCGTGTCAAAAGCTGTTTCGTAAAAGGCCACAAAAAAGGCAACCCCTCGATGAGATAATTAAAATGGCAAAATACTCTCGACCAGCCGCACCGCGACCCTCAAGTCACCGCGCCGTTTCACAATATAACAAGAATATAATATTTCATTAGAAGATCACAGGCGCACAAATGAACGACCATTAAAAGGTAATACAACCGCATTAAATTAATTAAATGCACATCAAACGCAAACCCTCTCGGTACTTACCGCAATTTTCATACATTTCAAACGCCGCCGCACCTCCGCTCGTCCTTCGCAAAAAATCTAATCGCAACGAAATTCCCTCGCTCGTTTTTATGTGTATTTTACCCAGAAATACAACTACATCGTACATACGCGTACGAAATATAAAATACACAAACCCTTTCCACGCGCCTCCACCCGCGATTCACAACTCGAATACGTAGTTTTTTGTTTTTTATTCATCTGCGCCGCGTAGATATCCCGGGCTATGTCTTCCTTTGTGTATTCATTTTACCTACGCGGTATTTACGAGCGAAAATACCGCAGCTTTTACCCATTTCATCGCCGATGGCTACACATACGTACAAAGCAACGACGTAAACTCTAAATATACGCAATGAGTACGAAATTACAAAACACAGAAGCCATTACCAAATATTCTCCGCATCGATATCACGACCGCAATCCGCATCAGACCCATTTCGACCTCCGCGTATCAACCTCGAATCAAAAAAAAAACCCTAGCAAACCTGCCATTTCGAACTTCCAAAACGATTACGAACGACGATAATTCAAAAAAAAAAAACGCGCTTTCAAACTTCGCCATTTAAACGCCTCGTGTAATAACCATAAATTAAAAGCTCTCTCACACACGCACGCCCGCCTTCGCGCCCCATCGACGCTCACACACGGCCGCATCTTTCCACTTTAAAAGCAAGGAATTTCAAAATGAAACCGTCCCCTCGGTGCCCTGTCTCGGGGTCCTTATTAAATGGCGACAATTATGCAAAGCATTAATTACCAAAGTTTTGCGGGTGCAACATTAAAACACGAATTAACTTTCGGCGGCATACTTCCAAATAACAAATTACCATTTTATCGAGCCGCCGTTGCTTCCTCGCGCGATGCGCTTTATCAGTCGAATATCGTCAAAAAAATAACTTCCAAATATGGCCCCCCATAAAGGGCTTCATTTTGGCCTGTTTTGAAAATACCCCAACACCTGGGTAAGCTAATGAAAGACTGGTAAATTTCGTAATTCATTCGTGGTCAACGCACCGTAAAAGCTCATTGAGCTCGAAAACACCTCAATTTTTTTTCAATGTACTTGGGAAGTTGGTAACACTGTAATTCGGCAGAGATCGAAAAGCGAAATATTTTGTCACTATGAAATTTTCAAGATCGCAAGTTTTTTGGTAAAAACACAAAAAACGCTCTCGACGAACGATAATGATGACGTCACACGCAACATCAATACGAGCCTTTGAAAAAAATTTTAACAAAATATATAAAAATAAAAAAAAAAGTTAATAAGGTACTTTTCAAAATTAGTTCGTACGTATTTTCCACACCCCAACGGGCACTTTGTAATACCGAAGCCCGAGAGACGCGAGTTTCCCACTAGCCACCGCGGGAAGTTACACCGAAACTCGGGGAGTGTTCCAAATTGACCCAAACACTACTAACACTTTTGATACTACATTTTATTTTCATTTTCAAAAGGGTTTCGATACAATATACTTTTTCATTTTAAAACGCCTTTATTCTTATATACTTTTTTACATTTTTTAAGCGGTTTTTGCATTCGCTATTCGAGACGCCCACTTCGATGCACTATTTCTCCACTTCATCATTCGAATACCCAATCTGAAAATTTTTCAACCCCTTCGCGCAACCCAAACCAAGAAAACTTTCACAATTAAAATTATATTTTCGCTCGTCGGGCGAAATTTAATAAATCAATCTCGCTAATATTAAACTCAGGCGAGGCGCATCGTCGGCGTCGAACCCCAACAAAGCAGTTCTAACTTACAGGCGAAACTCGACCAAGATAAGGCAAACTTTTCGTGTTATTTGTCAACGAAAGATAAGATGAAATTAGTAATAACAAAAGTTTACTATACGAACGAGTTGCCTACCGAAGAAAAACACTAACTGCGCATTTATTCTACTTTCCTCTTCTCTCTTACGGTTTATCGGCACGAAAAAAACGAAGAAGGAAAACGTTAAGACGAAAATAAAAACACCGAACAATCTGTTTCTTGTTTGATACTTCGGCGTAGCTTTTCCATTCCCTCGTCTTCGCCATCGTTTGATTTCAGATTAACCTCTCCGCCTTCGCTGTTCCGCTCCTCCACCGCATACAACCTCTTTCATTTCAATCCGCACAACTTCTCTTTTCTCTTTGCAGAATAAACGTAAATTCGTTACAGCTAAAAAAAATATTTTCTTAGTCGACGCCGCGCCGCCGCCGCCATCGCGGAAAAGCAACACGAATCGGGAGAGTAAAAAGCAAGATCTAAGTACATCCTAAACGGCCTTCATTTTGGAAAACACGCTCACAAAAACGTTACCGCGTGACGCTTGTGGATGAGAATGTTATTACCAACATAAAATCTACCTTGTAGAGCGATTTCATCCAATAATATAATGTTCCACGCTTTTTGCAATTTACTCAACATTTAAAAAAATGCAGCTGACTCCTTTTTGCCGCGAGCCCCTTAATTCGAAAATGCTCCAGAACAGAACCCTACATCCCTATTCCCTACATCAACGCATTGCTTTTCTCCAAAGATCCAAACTGCAAAAGAACAATATGATAAATTCACCTCGTATCACACTTATTCACCGATTCCACCTTCTTCACAACCACGGCTCCTCGGCAGCAATACAGATCATCTGACCAAGAAAACGGTATTCTTTAGCTGAACCACGAAAACAAGAGGAAAGGTAATCCAATCATTGGAAATTTTTTCTAAAAGCTTTTGCAAAGGTCAAGAATTGGAAATCTTTTAAGGAACCGACGTAGCTCACCGTTATCTTTTACCTTTAACCTATTTTCCGCCAAAAAATATCGTACGATATACGTTTCCTTTTTTTTCTTTCCTTGTACCATTGTTATCCTTTATATAAGAGGTCATGATAGCAATACGTAACCATTATTACCTATTTTAAACCTTTTATTTCCCTCTATAAAACGTATTATCTGGTTTTTTTCTTCTCGTTTCATTTTTTTATCCTCTCTCTTTTATCTTCGCTTTCTCTCTCTCAAAACGTACACATTGATTTAAACCGATATAAAAGTCGAAGCTGAATATTAATTTTTGTCGAATATGTAGCGAAGCTCGCCAATGTCGCCATTCTTGTTGTAATATTCGTACGCGAGCTGAACGAGTTCTCGAATTATTACACGTCGATTGCATAGATCTGCTTCCGTTAGCTTACGATGGTAAACAGTATATGTGTACCTATATTTCAAAAGGGCCCATTTGATCGAAATGGAGTTATGACCAGGGTCAAAAACTAGAAAAAATTTGCTAAAAAATGAGCTATAGTGGAGCTCTCTGCGTTAAAAAATCAATTTTCTAAGAATTTTTGAAATTGACAGTTGAAAAAACCTAGTTTTGAGGAAAACGCGTTTGAAGTTTTAACCATCAAGTCGTCAGGCAACTTGAAAACGGCAACTTGCCAGCAAGTAAACTTGCCTGGTGTGAATAGGGCTTTAACTCGGAAGCTTGGCAACACCTGGTTGTCAAGCATAAAAAGATCATGATTGCGGGCGACATATGGTGCGTTTGCCCCGTCAAGAACGACATACCTATCATAAGATGCTCCAACTGCCTTGCTTTTGGGCACCTCAAAAAGTACTGTCGCCAGGCGACCCGAAGAGTGGCTAAGGAAGGCGAATGCACCAACTGCAGTTGAGTGAATCAGAGAGAAGGCTCACGTAGGGATACTCGAAAATTCGACCTTCGATCGGAAGTGCCCCTGCTTGATCAACCATATCACGGATACAGTAAACAAAACTAACTACAGTGACACTCCAATTTTTCATCTTTTCTCGATGGCACTAACCCGACGAAAATTTCTAAACGTTTGTCGCATCCGATAGAAAGAGAATCCTAATATCACACGATATCTCACAACGCCATCCAATTTTCGATTCAAACTCGAACCATCGCGCTGCTGCCCTGCGCCCGTCGTACTCAAAGGCTCGGGCTCGCGTTGATAAATAATTCAACGACATTGCTCGATTTATCTGCTTGAATTTCATATTTTTTCCTTTTCCTCGAACCAAATACCGAGCTTCGTCCTTCCGCCCTCCTCCCGATGCCACGCCACGTATATACGAACCACACGGCATACGATACGACGCGAAACCCCCGACGCGTAGTTTTTCCTATATCTTTATGCTTTAAATCAACGACCAAGAAAAATGCCTCCGTAACGTTTTCATTTGTAGAGAATTCGCTAAAATGAGTTCTCGTCTCGATTCCGTCGTATTATATCGTTTGCGCTATATCTCTGCGACCTTTTTTCCAACGCCCTTCTTCAATTTTTCACCATACGCGTCGATATTCCGGCGTAGAAAAACCATCGTCGTAATATCGCACGTCGCATGTCTCAGATTCTCGATTCGGATTTATCAGATGAATTTCCAACGACTATTTCCCATCTTCTCAAAATTCTCCACCTCCTTTTACCTCTCTCTTTATACACCTCGAAAAACACCAGATACTTTCATACAATCACGACCTCGTTACTCCCCGCTCCGGCGTACGACTCAAACAAAAACCTTTTCAACCGAGCGCACCGGATACGGCGACGTGGTAAAACCGTAATTTCAACTTCCACGCCGTAAACTTTCTCGCAGAACTCCGGCAATACGACGCGAATTCCAAATTAAAGAACGCAGACGACCCGTTGGCCACCGGTCGTCTCATTTCGTAAAGCAAACTTCCTTAATTACGTCCACTTTACAACGATTGTAATCCTAACCGCAACGGTTGTTACTTCGTTATCACCGGTACCCGAGCTCCTTTCTGATATTACCTACTCGGATACTCGAGACGAGCTCGGCTCTTCGAAATTATATTCCGTAAAATCGAATCTCCCCCTTTGCGAATAACCGAACTCTCCACGAACCTCGGTAAAATTCACGCAATCGATTGCGAAATTTCGCGTAGCCTCGAAAAACACACCTTGTACTCTCGAGATGACCTCAAGACACTCACCACACTCGCAAACGTTCAAAGCCACAAAAAGCATCGCATCGCACGTACGAAATCACAACGCCGACGCCATTTCGCATCCCACTCTCGACGATAAATCACGCAATAAATCTCTCATTAAGTAAATGAAAACTTCAACAGATAACGCGTCCTCGAACCCTGCGCGCTCTCGTTCCAAAAAAGGTAACGAAAAACCAATGCACAATATTATTTCCCTCGAGGACGCTAAACAAATAAGTACCGCAACTTAATTTAGAAGCAGCGAGCACGCTGTAAATTTGTAATCATTTACGATGAAATAAAGACTCAAATTTGTTGTCGTATATACCTTTCCCACACACATCCCGCCTCCTTCACCGCCCCCTATTAACTACCCGTTTCACGCGCCCTTCCTCCCGCTATTCTCTCGTGAGCGCTATCATTAATTTACCTGCAAACGGCAAACGAGACTTGTTCATTTTCCTACCTACGCGGCTTTTTTATTTTTTCCGCTGCCGACTCATCATCTTTTTCTATCCTTTTTTCTTCATCAAACCACTAACGCTTCTTGACCATTCCCAGAGGAACACGAAGGGAAATCATTGGTTACTGTTTTAATTTCGACAAAATTAGTATCAGTGTTAAAATTTCAATGCTTTCAATTTTTCCGTTTTCAGATGCAGACGCCGAACAACAATTGCTAGTTTCTTGCAGTGTACAAAAAAAATGTGCCAACGCTTTTAATTTGTCGTGGATGGGCTCATATGCTTGCTCAGATGTAGAAAGAGTCCTAAAAGCATGGATTTGTGATTTTTGTAAATTCTAATATGTTTGCATAAGGTGCCGCGGACCGGTTTCTGTCACCAGTTCGCGGACCTTTCTTCCCTTGTATAATATTTTTTTTGTGTACCCTTTTTACTTTCTATTTGTAGCTTAGGTTTTAGTTATACTTTTTTCCTTTTTCTCAGTCGTTCTATGTAAGTTCTATCGTGTAGTTCGATAAATAAACTGTAATACGTAAAGCGTCTTTCTTTGCGAAACATTTTTACAAATAAAACACGTTTTTCAACGAATTTTCAATCATTTTAAACATCGTTGGTAGCGGCCCAAATTCGTGCCTCATTTTTGAAAACAGTGATTTTGACTTTTTTCACGGAAATGTGAATACCTCAAAAACGAAATCAGATATTGAATTTTCAAGACCGGCATGTGAAAGTGAACAAAATTTGCAAATTCGTATCAAACATTTAAAAAACGACCGCTTAGTTTTATTCAGGAAGCCGAAACAAGATGTAGGACCATATTTCTCTTTCTAGAGAAAGAATCGTGATCCGTGATCCGGATCATTTTACGACAATGATCTGTGATCTATGATCCGATTCAAAATTTGAGACGGATCTTTTCTTCTACGGATCATTTTTTTCCTTGAATAATGCTGGATTTTTTGCAAATTTAATTGAAAATAATACTGTTTTAAATTTTTTTTCAATAAATCAGTTACTTTTCAATCAAAATAGCATTTTTATATATTTTTCTAGCAAAAAGTGCCAAAAACAGTAAAAAAAATCTTGATCAGGGCTTTTTAGTAGCTTCGAACTTTTAAAAAAATGATCCGCAAAATGATCTATAGAAAGTGATCCGGATCATTTTTTCTGAGGGTGATTTGACTTCTTCAAATTTTCACAACTCATACTCAAAAAAATACAACAGGTGGGAAGCTCCCCCCTCCCCCCTTTCGGTACGTCCCTGCACTGGAAGGGTGTTCCACCGCTCAAACCTCCTCCCACTCTGAGCGTAGAAACGGTTACTGTGATATCAAATATCGAAAACATCATATTTTCATTAGTTCATTTCATATCACACGTGCGTTGTAAATTTTTAAACAGTTTTGAATCTTTTATTTTAATATCGGACATGGACAAAATACAGCAAAGGGAAAGCGCGCGTAATGACCCCCTTGCCGCGGGATTTTTTCACGTGTTGTTCAGCTTTTTTTCACCTGATTAATGAAAGGCGAATTGTAAACAAAATACTCTGCTTCGGGGAATGCAGTATTGCCAAGAAACCGATATAAAACATTAGTGATACCTTTCGCGAACCTCGCTTACACAACGGAATGATTACACACAACAGCAATGTCTGAATTCGCTTCACTTTAAATAAAAATAATTGATAAACCAACACTAATGGTAAATTTATACCAAAGATTATCTCAAATTTAAGAGTAAATTCTCTGATGAGATGTGAAGAGAACCTGTCGTATTTGTTTGACCGTTCAACACAAAATGAAGACTTCAAATAAATCAATTTCGACAAGTGCATTCGAGTTAATTCGTAAAAATCATTCGAAATATCTCGCAGTCTACAGCCTCTTTCGCCATTTCTTCCATACACATCGCGCCATCTTCCAAACACCTCCCAACCATCGCCTTTTAAACAAACGCATTTGACGAACTGCGAAAAATATGAAAAGCCGGATGAAATACACGTTGATAAATATCGAGGGAAATATAAAAGATAAACAGCCGAGGAAATTCCTACCGTGGGACGAATAAAGTATAAAACTTTCAGTACGTCGGCTGATTACTGACGTTGTTGCCCGCCCATCTTCCTTTTTTCCTCCATCACGTAACATTCTTCGCCCTTTCGTTTGGAATTCTTTTCGCAAATGAAATAGCTCGGAAAATTTTCAATCTACATGTAAACACAACGAAGAATTCGCGGAATTTGGCAACACGCGAACAAATACACAACGCAAGACGAAAGACAACGCGCCGTAGGCGAGATGATGCTGATCAATGGAGTGAATTCTTGCAAAAAGTCAACACAGCCGTGATAAAGGGAGAAAAACGCTTGTATACGATCTGCGTTTTTTAGTTTCCTTTTTACTATTTTCTTCTCTCGACAAGTTTCCATCATATCAGTGGTACAGCTTGGATCGAATACAAAATTTTTAGAAATGCATAGCAATCGATATTAAAATACATAGGCTGTCCCAAAGAAGGTGAGACTAAAATTCGTTTGGGAAAACCGCGAACTCCATCGGTCATCTCTTATACTAGAATGAAAATTCGGTTCATTATATATCTAATGGGACCACGTGGAGCAAAATCGGTTGAAAACTCCGACCTCTAAAGCGTTTTGAAAAAAAGTAGTTGCTCTCAGACCCCTATGGAAATTTTGAATAATTCGAAAAACTAAACAAAATAATGAGTTTTATTCGGAATCATACAAATCAATAGAAAAAATATTTTTTTCGAAATATGCACCGTTGACTGACAAACAAGAAGCCATTCGGACTAGCCATTTGTTGAAGGTTTTTCCGAATTTGTCAAAAGACCCAAAGAAACTTGTGTCGCTGTGACAGCGGCGCAAGTTTTTTTCAATTCTTTGAGTCTTGACGGATTCGGAAAAACCTTCAACAAATGGCAAGTCCGAATGGCTTCTTGTTTGTCAGTCAACGGTGCATATTTCGAAAAAGATATTTTTTCTATTGATTTGTATGATTCCGAACAAAACTCATTATTTTGTTTAGTTTTTCGAATTATTCAAAAATTTCCGTTGGGGTCTGAGCTAGTGATGTATCAATATCGATAGCACTATCGATAGTATCGATAGTTTGACTTCGATAGTATCGAAACTATCGATAGTATTCGATCCAACGATAGTATCAAAATATCGATAGTTTCCTTCGATAGTATCGATAGTTATAATGAAAAAGAAAATGCAAATTTCACACAGACTGCTTTATTTTTTTTTACAAAAACACGTAAAAACATTATTTCTAACTCATAAGATTAAAGAAAAAATTGATAATGAATTTTTATTCCTCGTTCTGGAAAAAAAAGTCGAAGTTTAAATTCAGTTTTATACACTGTGGCCAAAAACATCTTTTGTGTACCAGCGTCTTCGACACATGTAGAAAGAATGTTTTTTCGAAGCGGATATATTGTTAGCGAACGTAGAAGCAGATATTTCGATTTTTTTTCCAAAATGAGGAATAAAAATTCATGATCAATTTTTTCTTTAATCTTATGAGTTAGAAATAATGTTTTTACGTGTTTTTGTAAAAAAAAAAAGCAATCTGTGTGAAATTTGTATTTTTTTTCATTATAACTACCAATACTATCGATAGTTCGATGTCGATAGTATTGGACTATCGATAGTAAAAAAATATCGAAAACTACTTTTTTTCAAAACGCTCTAGAGGTCGGAGTTTTCAACCGATTTTGCTCCACGTGGTCCCATTCGATAGATAATGAACCAAATTTTCATTCTAGTATAAGAGATGACCGATGGGGTTCGCGGTTTTCCCAAACGAATTTTAGTCTCACCTTCTTTGGGACAGCCTATGTAGATCAGCAGAGAACAGTGACCGAAGCTTTCATTACAGCTCTTGAAATCGAACACCTAACTACTTACATAAAAAAAAGGATCACGCTTACTTAAAAACACCGTCAGACGACGAATTCGAAATCAAAACCATCGAAGAGCAAGAAGCAGATAAAACCGACGAGGAAGAGGATGATACATTATTAGATCGAAGGCAACCCGATACGCAGCCGATACTTTCTCCGTTTAACCCTTCTGCATGCAGTACATCACTGGAGAGTACTACACGATTTAATTTCAATCCGGATGAGATTCGCCCTCCGAAGGACCTGGGTAGACTACCGCAAATTCCATACAAAGAGAACTATTGGTATACTTTAGCGGAACACCGACAGGCGATTCGAATTTTTGAGACAAATGGATAGATCACTGAACAAGGCATGGTACGGTGCCTTGAACTGAACTGCATACGAGAAAATCTTCAAATTCATTCACGTGCGGAGCAGAGTGCTCACATAGAAAGATATCATAATGGCGTAAGAACGTTGTATCGATGCGGCACCTGCAAGCTCATGTTTACAATAGAGGAGAGCCTGTCGAGGCATATTAGAAGGAAGGGACATCGTCGTTAGATGAAGAAGACATTATGTAATTAGCCTACTACGTTATTTTTTATTATTCGTTATCAACTCAGATTTTTTTACGAATGCTAAAAATGAAATTAATCGTCTTGTGTCAATTATGCTGGAACAGGATCAGTGATTCAGAGAAACATGAGCTTTGAGATCTTTCGGCTTTACAAGATGCATCATGATGGAACTTGTGGATATAGAGCCTGTTCTACCATGTTGATAGGGGATGAAAAATATTGGAAATTAATCAAAAATTTGGTGATAAATATTTTATATCCAAACTTCGATGAGTTACTGCCATTCTTCCTTGACAATCAAGAAATAACTAGTCTGGCAACAATGAATAGATATACTGTTATAAATGCTATAAAAGACCCAAATTACTATTTCTCTGATGCACATCTCAAATGTTTGCTAAAAATACTGTATCTTTCGTATACACAGATGGTTGAACTAGTAGGAAGACTGCGAGTGGGGGATATTTCTCTAAAGGAAGGTTTTTCGGTGAACACCATAAAGACAGAAATTGACTATTTTCATGTTCCGAACCAACCACAAATAAAATTGATATGCTTACCGGGCTTGAGAAGCGTTCTATCTAATAAAGTTTTTCAACGGTTTTGTTTCAATTGCGTTTTTAATTTTCCAAAGCGTATTCACCCAGTGTTTACTTCGTCAACGTCGGTGCCTCAACAATGAGCGATGAAATTAGCGTAAGTACAATTATTTGGATTGCTAAAGCATAGTTTATTTCATGTGTATTCTTCGACCGTTTCTCGTTCTAACGTGAAAAGAGGAGTGAAAATACAACATTGAGGATAGCTTATTTGCGCGTATTGAATAAATTGTTTTTTCAATTTTCAGTATCTAACCAAGATTCCTGAGACGAAAGTGTATTAACTATCTCTTATTAGGACTACATTCAACATGATAATGATTTCTTCTTGTTTAATGCTTCCAGCTTGAGGAACAATTGAAAATAGCGGAATGTAAATATCTCGAAGACAAATCGTACCAATTGGGATTTGAAACGGCGGGAAGGATTTATGCGTCAAAACTTTCCTCGGTGGACAAAGAACTTTCCTTGATGGAAAAAGATTTGGCAAGTACTAGGACGCAGTGAATATTTTGTCAGTATTTTTCTAACAATAGTGAGAAAATTCTGTTCAAACGAATTAATATTTAGCTTCTAATGTTTCTCTTACGAAGTGGGTACATATGAATAATTATAACGTGCAAAATAGTTTGAAATTATCACCACTCAACAGTTCGATAGTGGTGTTCTGGCTTCTCTTCGAGTAGTAGTAGACGTTCAAAACTCGTAACTGATTCGTGATTGCTATACAATGGTTTCGTTTTGATGAACGACGTATACGTACGTAGTCGAGATTCAACCTAGAATAGTCTTCGAAATCTGGGTTCTCTTCGATAGTAGTAGACGCTGGAAATTCATGGCTAACTCGACGAAACTCGATCAATTCTACGACTTTTTCGTTTCGAAACGCTCTCATATGAGCGCTTGTTCATTCACTGGTTCCCTGATTGGTTTTAGAGACGACTTCAATGATGACTTCTTGAGATGTATTAAAGTACGCACAACTCGTTCTTATTTTCGCGCCTTGAAAGTGGTCCAATCGGACGCTTTTCTTATCACATACGTCATCATCTTCGAGATACGATTCGTTCGTGATATGCACTAATTGTGCATGATTCAGCTTTCTTTACGTACATATGTGATAAGAAAAGCGTCCGATCAGACCGCTTTCAATGCAAGCAAATATACATTGTTACATGCGAACGCTCGTAGCTTATAAAGAGTACGATCTGTTCAGAATATTCTTGAATTATAGGAAAATAATATAAATTTATTTTCTAGGCGGTACAAAAAGAAAAACACAAAAAACTGCATTCACTCATGTTTATACGAACACGGTTCGAAGATGTTGAAAAAGCGGAGTGGTTGTCCTCTGGATATGATGCCGATACTTTTGAAAACTACACGAGAAGGAAACGATGGGAAATGATCGCTGGCAGTTTTTTCAACGATATCGACAGGAGAAAAGCGTTTTTGGTTCATATCCGAAAAAAAAACCCAACCAAGAACTTGATCATTAAAATATTTGTTGAAGCAGCAATGGACCTGTGGAAGGTCCTCAATGATAATATACATAATTATCGGATCACAGACGAAATCGACAAAAACATTATTTGTTCTTCGTTGAAAAAGTATTTTGCAATCAACATACTTGATATTCCTGTATAGATATTGTAGTGGTAGATTTCACATCGGCCACGGTGCGCCGAAAGTTTCTTGTTTAACTGTGTGAGATTGCGAGAGATTAGCCGAACGTTTGAGTCGCGAAGAACGCGGAGAACGAGGGCCGAAACAAAAATGCCCAATATGTAGAGCCGAGTGCCAAGACTCAATACCGTATTTCCTGCACCTAACGCCTGACGACGCGCCTATCGACGATAACGATCCCGACGCTATCGACCTCGACAATGTGGCATTAGACATAGCCACAAGAAGAAACGCCGAATACAAAACACGCCTCGAAGAATTACGCGCGGCGATGCGTCAGCATGTCGAAGATGCGAAGAAGAAAGATGAGCAGATCGAAAAGTTAAGGGCCGAAATCGACGAATTGTCCACTAAATTAGAAAAGTTACAGCTCGAGGACATCGACAGAACTGGACCAACGCCGGATCAGGTCGAGATTCAAAAGCTACGCGAGCGAATTTATAACATGCAGGAGGACACATACGAAGATCGTCTCCTGATACGTGACCTGAAATATCAGCTACGCGAAAAACGAGTCGAAGTTAAAGTCATGCCCGGTGGGGTCCACGGGTTCGAGCGATGCACCTTCACAACTCCGTGAAGGTAGGCGCATCGAATGGTGCAAACAGAATTCACCTATCTATAAAACTGACGTAGTTTGCGGCGTCCAAAGTAGGTAGGTGGAGTCATATTCCTACTTCTCCGCATGGAGAATTCCGGTTTGACTCCACCTTTGCAATAACGTGACTGATAATGTAAACAACGAACTGTTGTGTACTGTTGAAGTAACTTCAATACTTTTTCGTTTTATATTACATCTTTTGGATTAATTTTGTTGATTAATAATTAAAATAATCATGGTTGATCGACGTTCTACTCGTGGAAAAGGGCGACAGAAGAAGACTGCTTCAGAAAGTGCTACTAAAAAGGTTAAAAAGTATTCGAATACTTCGAAACGTCAAATCGATAAGACTAAATGGAAAAAAAACATTGCTAAAGAAAATCTGTAAGTTCAATAATCATTATTACCAGGATCTTAATAATGCTATGGGTAATGATATCACTGATTTGATTTTTTTTGCGTGTTATAGATATAAACCGCTTCCGCCACAGAAACCGAACTGTAATCATAATTCCAAGACTTTAAAATGTGCAACATTGACCACTCGCGATATAGAGAAATTTCATTCTGTTTTATTTCATAAACATGAAGCGAAATATCAAAACAATATTCTTGTTCAACGAATGACCATTCTGCCTGTGAAACGTAGACGAAACGAAGGACTGTACGATCCATCTCCTTTTCGGGTAAAGTACAGTGTTGTTGCTGAGAATAAAGCTGAAGTTCCGGTGTGCTTGAAATCGTTCATTAGAATCACTAGTATTGGAAAGCATCGTTTACTTTATTTATCAAAAAAGCAATATCATAACCATGGTAACATCGAAGATCGTCGTGGCGGATTTCGTGAAGGAGAACGTTATGGAGCTATGCGTCAACGAATTGATAAATTTTTGTCTCAACTTCAGTTTATCGAAAGTCATTATTGCAGAGGCGATTCTGAACGTAAATATCTGCCATCCGAGCTAAACCTTATCAAGTTACACAGTTTATTCGAAGAGTTTGAGAAGAAAGATGAATCTCTCAGTACCGCAGAGCCGATCAAGAGGAGCTATTTTAAATTTGTAATTCAAAATTTCCACAACATTGGTTTCAAAATGCCTCAAAGTGACAAATGTAGCACCTGTTTGAATTTTCGAGAAAGGTTGAAAGTTTGGCCAAAAGGTATGATTTTTTTTTAATAAAATAATTTGAAATAAAATAATAATCTGAGCGGTTTAATATCTTCGTTTTTTTTTCTTTTTGTTTCTTGCTACTTTTCAGGTGATCGCGAATCGAACGATTATGTACAGTTACGTGCCGAATACTTGGTG
>QBDW01006962.1:0-14018 GCA_003261595.1 Maconellicoccus hirsutus
GATCGAAACGTAGCACAGATTTTTTGTTATGCTTCTCGAGCTTTCGCGGTCTTAAAAGTAAATCCAAGTACCGAGGAGAAAACCCGTCGAAAAAGCTTTTAGCTTAACGAACTATAAAAGAATGGTGGCGATGTGGCATTCGAATTATAACGCTGTTTTTCGGCTTTTAAAACGGCGTTAAATTCGTTCCCCCGCATCGCAAAATTTTCCCCCTCGAGTGAGAAAAATTTCGATGTTCTTACATTTTGTGGCACGTTTTGCGCGCGTATACGCTCGCAACAATAATACGCCAGAATAGACGTAGTCGTCATGGAAATGGAAAAACCTAAATAAAGGCTACGTCGATGAGCGCGCGTCGAGGTGAACCGGGCAAAAAAATGACTAGCGTGTAAATTATAAAACGCGTACTTGCATAAAGAGCACTTAAAAGCCCCCTCAACCGAAGGCAAAGAGGTAAACTTATGACTATTACATATTTACGACGATCGTATCGTGCGTATAAATGAACTGTATCGGCTAAATGAAAAAAAAAATCCATCGAGAAAATTGAAAAGCACGAAAGCGCCGCATTGAAAATTTCCTGCGTACTGTATAACTTTTCCATATGCATATTTCATCACTGTTCAATTACCAAAACGATGATGATGATCAGACCGTTAAAATGGTGCGCATAAAATTTAGATATTTGTCATTTTTACATATGCAATTTTTATAGGTATTTAAAAAGAAAATGAAGGAAAAAAGGAAGGGTTGGTTAAGTAACTAGATGCTGGAGAATAAATTAGGAAAAGAGCATGGTTCAACGAATGACCGCCATATGTATAATACTAAAATTCATCCATCATGGATTGGTCATCTACTCGTATTTCAACGATAACAACGCAAGAATCATACCATTTGTGGTCAATTGACTCAGATAAGGGTCCCGAAAGGTGAAAAGAGCATGTTTCAAGGAATGAACATGGCCGACAAAAAACTACTTCAACTCCGCCTTATACAATTGCTTAACTACATTAAAAAAAACAAGATAGAGAGGAAAAAAAGTAAATAGATACACAAAGTCGTAAAATTAAAAAATAATCCGACAAGGAAACATTTAAAAATCGATCAACATATCCCCCCCCCCGAGCTCTTCTTATTCCTCGGTTTTTGTTTCTTATTCGATGACTACTTGCTTATATGCCCTGTTGGTCGTTACTTTATCTAAGAGTAGCGAACATATCGCTCTTGGATACTAGTCTATACATTTGATAAACGTCTTAAAGTTTAGTTAAAAGACTTGTCATATGTTGTATTTTGTCGTTACTTTTTTGCATGTCATGTGGTCACGTTTTCCATGTCACATTTTCAGTGGTTACGCTTTTGCATGCCATGAGGTTGTCATTTTTGTATCATTGGTTACGTTTTTTTTCTCAGAAGGTCACGATATGATGATTTTTTTTAAAATGTCGTTACGTTTCATGTGTCGTATCTTTTGAATTCACCTTTTTTCAAATTGTCGTTTGGTCACGTTTTTTGTTCGTCACGTTTTCACGTCATGTTTCTAGTAGTTGCGTTTGTACATGTCATGTGGTGGTCATGCTTTGACCGTAGTTACGTTTTTTTTTTCGATTGTTGCAATCATCCATGTCACGTTTTGATGACTTTCTTTTATGTGTCTGGTTTGTCGTAGTCACGTTTTTCGTGCCATCTTGTTAGTGGTCACGTTTTTTATATGTCGTACGGGAATCATGGTTTTACTGTTTACATTTGTTCAGTCGTCACGTTTTTTATATGTCGTACGGGAATCATGGTTTTACTGTTTACATTTGTTCAGTCGTCACGTTTTTTATATGTCGTACGGGAATCATGGTTTTACTGTTTACATTTGTTCAGTCGTCACGTTTTACATGTCAAGTTGTTTAGTAATCACTTTTTTCAAGTATCATGTGGACATTCTTTTATTGTTGGTCACGTTTTACTTGTGTAATTTTCTTAGTGGTCACGTTTCATGTGTCGCGCTTTTTGTAGTCACGTTTTTTTACATGTCACATGGTCACGTTTTTTGGCTCGTCGCGTTTTACGAGGCGTGTTTTAGTAATCACGTTTTTACACGTCATGTCATGGTTTACTCATCATGCTTTCATGTGTTCACAGTTACACTTTTTCGACTCCTAAAACATTTGTGACATATATTGATGCTGTTTTCTTAGGCGGTTGCTGATCACGTTTTGTAAGTTGTTTAGTGGTCACGTTTTTTCATGTCGTGTTATGCTATTAAAAAATGATTTTTATCGAGATTTATGGACCTTCTTTTGAGCCTTATATCAAATTACGAAATTTCTCGATAGGGCCGCAATTTTGGGAACATTTTGGATCCATCTTCAAATACGGGCAATTTCGCGAGCATTATCTTCGTGTGAAAATACAATTACACAGTTCATATTTGAATAGAAATAAAATTGAAAAATCTCCTCCCTGTTCCTAAAAATGATCGATAAGATTCTGCCAATATTTGACAAGCCTAAAACAGCAACTATGACGGGGCAAAGTAAGGAGAGGATTCGATGATTTTGCAGCATAGTTACTTAAAGAGCTAACTCTATGAACAAAATAACACCATTCGAAGCCCCTGCATTCTTCGTAATTAGGTCAAAAAAATCCTAAAACTTCCCTCCTCTTTGCCACGTCACCTCTCGAAAATTATATGAACCGCTCAACTTTTCTCTACTCGTAATTTGCACAGGCTCCTTTACCCCCTCACCCTCATGATCCTCCTCAATCGAGCACAATCGAAGATGATTTCCGTATACTTCGGTTTAAAATACATGAAAAGCAACAGGTACTTGTGTGCGAAAAAAGGCCAAAGGAAGGAAATCAGAGGAAGCACCGAGTCATTGAAGAAACGCCGTTCAAAGCGAAGAATACACCGAGTAACGAGCTGAACAACGTAACAATCGGGTAAAAAAAGGTACAAAAAGGGTAAAAAATTAGGTATGTGCGTATAAAAGGCCATGCCTTTGTTACACGAAGACACGCAACCTCGCCCTTAAGTCAGCTTCGAGTCGGATAAACGTGATTTAAAAATGCGCGCGCAAATTCATCAGCTTCTCGGTGTCGTTTCGAAGCAACGAGACTGTGATGCTGCGTTTCAGTGTCACTAGGGCATCGTTTGCCTGCTCCTGAATTGCTTCCGGAGCTAGGCCACCGAAGCTCGGTTCACCGAGACGAACCACCGAAACTGGGCCAATTTTTACGACATCGACACGTGCACAAGATGGTGTAAATTGTACGGGTGCCGGGTACACGGAGGGGTGGCGAATTAACGCCACTTTGTCGGAAATTTTATTAGCAACGAAGGGTATACGCCCTCGTTATCGATGCCGTTCGGCGCTTTCGTGTATATTCATTACACCGGCGACAAATAACTCGCCAGTCTTCGGCTTAAGCTCGCTGTGTCAATTGGCATCGGTGGCATTTCAGGTGCGTGCACCGAGTCGTTCGTGGGTGTGGCGGACGTAAGGGAATGCGAAATGAAATTTTCATAATGACGCCTACGCCCGAAATACTCCGCGTATTGTACGTTTTCAATTAACCGAGCCAGCGAAATTACCTCTAATTGAGTATTCCAAGTTGTTCGCTAAGGGGCTCGTGTGAAGTTGAAAATAGCATCTGCGGCGAATAAAAACAATTTCTCGAACATCACATCACGACGTGACTACGATATAAAATTACAAAAATTTTCGAAAAAATTTACACCATTTTTCGTCGAATTAGAAAACAACTCCGTCACAAGTTAAAATCACCGCATTAAGGAAATCGCTCTTTTAATTCGACTAGCAAATTTAGGAACGCTGCCAGCGAAATTTTTTTCTACGAGAATAAAATTATTCGAGACATCGTTATAAATACTCGAACGAATTACAAAAACATCGCGTTTTCGAAATTTATAATCCTATTGTTTCTTTATTCGATCTTCTTTCGCTACGAAAAATAATTTTTTCGTTATCGATTTTCGTTACCAAAGCAATCTCCGATTAATCTAATAAATTACATGCTTTAAATTCAAATTTAAAAAGCTTCAACGATGAATTCAAAAACTTTCGCGTTTAATCAGGACTCTGATCTGTTTACTTTTCGCGTTTCCTTCATGTTGACATTTTTTTTTCCGAAGATTAATGCAAGCCTAATTATTGGTGTAGAGCCTTTAATCAATTTTTGCTTCTGAAATTATCTCGAACCGTGCCTTTTCCTCATATTTTCTACCTCCTTTGTAAAACTTGCAACTTTCACTTTTTGATTAAAATCCAAGCTCGAATTCGCGCAAAAGCACGTGTTTAACCTTTCTCATCGTTTTCCGTACACACAAGGCGGGATTTTCCGGTCGCTTGAACGTTGCAGTGTGTTTAGATTCGTGTGTGTGTGTTGTGAATCATGTTTTTACAATATTTTCGGAAAGATGAAACAAGAGGGGGTTCTCCATACGAGGATAATGTTACGTTAAACGTCGGAGAACAGTTAATACGACGTGGAGGACTGTATAAATATGAAATACGTATTTTTCCCCCGCAGGAAGGAAGAAAAAAATCGAAATTTCGTGATACCATCGCACGCGAAAGCTCTCGACACGATAGCCGTTTCGATATCGTCGATATTATGCATACGAAGAGGTGTATGAGTGGTGGAACTACAAATACAATGAAGCGATATGTGCCATGGGCGCAGTTTTGCGTCGATGGGAATAATCAAAGTTTTATAGAAAAGCGTATGCTTTCTTATAAATGGAATTTTCACTTTGGAGTGATAGAAAAACAGCGTTTCTCGTGGATTTTCTTTTAGATAATTCATTCATACTTTTTTACCGCCTTTTTACTGGATTTCCTAAAATCCCAACTTCACCTCCTGCCCTGTCTTCTCCATTGGAGAGGTCAAATTTTAGATTGGGAGAAAATCTCTATTTAAAAAAAATTTTAATTGAAATTACAAAAAAAACACGCATTATATGCTTATTAAAGATACATATTATATGACGTCACATATTTTAACAGTGCTGCCAATTCATAAAAAAATTGACGAATGTTCATCAAAAATCAACAATTTTTTTGCATTTTTTCAAAAGTATTTTATATTTTCTTTTTTATTATTTTTTAGCCATATTTTGACTGGCAAGAGCCATATTTTGCCTTTCACCCCCCCCCCCATTTCCATTTTTAATTTTGGCCAAAAATTTTCTGAGGAAAAATTTTTTAAATGAATAAACATAAATCAAGGTTGTTGACTTGAGGAAAAAATTCAATTAATCGATCTGGGAGAATTCGATCGACTTGCGATTTAATCGATCAAATCGATTCAACTTGATTTCAAGTCACCATGTCGATTAATCGATTTGATCTCCTTGATTGACTCGTTTTGACAAAACTCAAATCGATTTAAAATTGATCCGAATTTACTCAAATCTACGTACAATCCAAATCAGTAAAATTTCAGCATAAAAAATTTGAATTTGCAAATTTTTCAAGTTCAAATTTTTTTATAATTATTGAAATCCTATTGTTTTTATATTTTCCAACCAAATATGTCAAAATTTTAATTTTGAAGTTGGCTCATATATCAATTTGTTGTGTATATGGCGGATTTTTTTGGAGAAAAATCGCCATTTTTTTACCACATTGTCAAAAAAAACCCTCAACTTTACCCCCTCCCCCCTCTCTCCTCGGACCGGGGTCAAATTTCACATCAGAAGAAAATCTGTACTTGAAAAAATCAATATGTAATGTTTACTAAAAAAAAAAATGACGTCACATACTCCGACAGTGCTGCCAATTCACAGAAAACTGTGTACTAATTATTTATCAAAAATGTAATTTTTTCAAAAACATTTCGAGTCTTTGGGTTTTTTTAATTCTCGTACTATTTTTCGACAAAATTCACCTCTTTTTCACTGTTTCCACTATCCGTCAAATAACCTGAAAAATCTCAAAATAGCGAATTGAAAAGAATGCGTGACCTCATCAACGAAAAATCCATCGTTCGCAGATTGGAACCTAAGCGACGAATTAATCTAGGCTTTTTTTCAACATACCCCAATTTTAGGCGATTTTCCGCTAAAATTCTACGCCACATATACCGAACTTTCAAAGTCCAAAATTGATTGTAAAACTGGCATATGCAAAACAAAGGTGAAAGGCTACTAAAAAATTCATGTAGAAATTTCCTCCCCAAAAGCCCATGCGTGTTCACCTCGATGAATAAATTTTACACCAAAATCAAAGCGAAATTTGCACGCGAATTATTTAAAACGGTTAATTTTCGTGTCTTTGAAAAGTCACACACATCCGACTACTTTTAATTCGCCAGCGAAACGTCTTGTGAAACAATGACGATTCGCCGGACGCGTATTTGCACATTTTCTTGGCTACTGTTTGAAAAAAAAAGACAAAAAACCACCAACTGACGCCCACGTTGTCATCACACGTGTTACACGAACCGTGAAAAAATACGTTTGCAACTTTTCGCTCTGCGAATCTTTATCGAATTGTCGTAGTCATTCGAATAACCAAAAAAAAAAAAAAATAGCAATATGTGTATAACGTACGATGTGGAAACTAGTAAATACATATTAATGTTGTTTATCATGTGTTTCCACAACCTCGAGATAGAAAAAAAAAACACATCTAATACGCTGGCTCGTTCAATCGAGGGAAAAACAAGGTCGCAAAAATAATGGCTCTTAAGACAATAAAAAAATTCACAAATGCAGCTTACAGAAAGCTTCATTCAGCTAATCTACTACAACCCGCTATCAACGAACGATCATGTCGATGTTCACATCCATGACCACATGACCCAAAAGTTGAATAATAAATTGAAAAAAATTGCTTACTAAGCGAATCACATGCTCAAAACAGCATCACCGCGAACGGCGTTCATCTTTCGTCGGTGTTTATAACAAATTAGATACTAAATCGCGTAACTTGTTTATACGATAATCCTCTTTTTATACGTCGAGAAAACCCCAGTAAAATATTTCTCGATCCTACGACATCCGTTAGGTTCTTTTATCCCAGCTTCGTGTTCCGCGGTTGAAATTCAAATTACGACATGAAATTCCCGCAATTTCCCAGCGACACTTTAATCCACCGAGTACACCATACAAGGCACAAAAAAATCCAAAGTAAAATTCCCGCATCTGAGCTCGTATTTCGTTAACACATCACTCTCCAGAATCGTCAGGACTGAATCGATACGACCGTTTGACCTAATCATTTGTCGGGCACCGCGATGGCGTGCAGACTAGCTACCGTCGTCGATACGATAAATTGTAGGTATATCGATGAACTTCGCACACCACCGTCGACTACACCCGTTCTCTTCGACGTATTTCCCATTTCGATACGACAGCTTATTTTTGAGGAGAAGGGAAACGGTGCATACATCGCATAACGCCATTTTTATTTTCCTTTTTTAACTTCTTTACATTATTAATCTTACGAACATTATGATATTAATTCGTCGGAGCGTAAATCGCGCCGTTTAAGTTGAAAATGAATAATTCGATGAAAAAGATGAAACGAAATCAGTCGCTTGAAATTTTCTAAATGGTTGCTTCGTAAAGTATTACGACGACTACGCTCGTTGCGGGATTCGTCGACGTTGTCGTTCGTTATGCTTCGGGTACCTCCTCTCGGATTAATGGAAATTTCGTCCTGGTGGAATAACGCGAAACGTAGCGTTGGCTGATTTGTACCAGCGTGCGTGGAATAGGGAAGTGGTCCAGGGAAGGTTGTTTTCTTTATGAAAATTTTCTCATTTCGTTGACGAAACGAGGCGAAAGTTTATTTATATTGAAAAGTAGTTTTCAATTGAAAGCAGTCCGATTGAAAATTTTAATCGGAAATATTCGATGATTTATGTTTTTGATATCATGTCATTGTAACATGTCATAGATGAAAGGTTATTTTCGTGAGCAACAACCTTCACCGTCTTAATGTCATCGTAACATGTCACAGATGACAAGTCATTGTCATGAATAACAATCTTGTTATCTTCATGTCATCATTACATGTCACCTATGGCAAGTCATTGTCATAACAATCTCAACATCTTAATCTCATCATGAGAAGCGATTGTTGTTAGTTACAGTCATGATATCTTCATGTCATCATAACATGTCACAGATGACAAGTCATTGTCATAACAATCTCGACATCGTCATGCCATCGTAACATGTCACAGATGACAAGTCATTGTCATAAGTAACAATCTTGGTATCTTCATGTCATCATAACATGTCAAATATGGCAAGTCATTGTCATAACAATCTCAACATCTTAATCTCATCATGAGAAGCGATTGTTGTTAGTTACAGTCATGATATCTTCATGTCATCATAACATGTCACACATGACAAGTCATTGTCATAACAATCTCGACATCATCATGCCATCGTAGCATGTCACAGATGACAAGTCATCGTCATAAGTAACAATCTTGGTATCTTCATGTCATCATAACATGTCACATATGGCAAGTCATTGTCATGACAATCTCAACATCTTAATCTCATCATACATAAGAAGCGATTGTTGTTAGTTACAGTCATGATATCTCCATGTCATCATAACATGTCACACATGACAAGTCATTGTTATAACAATCTCGACATCATCATGCCATCGCAACATGTCACAGATGACAAGTCATCGTCATAAGTAACAATCTTGGTATCTTCATGTCATCATAACATGTCACATATGGCAAGTCATTGTCATGACAATCTCAACATCTTAATCTCATCATACATAAGAAGCGATTGTTGTTAGTTACAGTCATGATATCTCCATGTCATCATAACATGTCACAGATGACAAGTCATTGTCATAAGTAACAATCTTGGTATCTTCGTGTCATCATAACATGTCACATATGGCAAGTCATTGTCATAACAATCTTAACATCACAATCTTAACATCTTAATCTCATCATGAGAAGGTATTGTTGTTAGTTACAGTCATGATATCTTCATGTCATCATAACATGTCACAGATGACAAGTCATTGTCATAAATAACAATCTTGGTATCTTCATGTCATCATAACATGTCACTATTTGTTACCTTCTGAACCCTCACCATGGGTAAACCTAAAACCGGTTTAGCTCTTAGAGCTACTCAGTACAGTTCCAAAGGTATAGTAGTAGATGGTAAGAACTTAGCTTGTTCGATCTGCGGTGTAATGATATCGAACACGAAAACACAAATCGAACAACATATCGGCACTAAAAAACATCAGAACAATGTCGGAGTTAAAACCAAAAGTATACGAAACGTACGATGCCATCTGAATCAACTATTCGAGATAGCTATTTACATTCAACCTACGACGAAGTCATTCAAAACATTCGTTCAAAAATTGATAATAACCCCATTTGGATATCGATAGATGAAACGACCGACGCTGAAGGAAGGTAAATAAAAAGTCAATAATGTAGTTATCTTTTCGTGTTCAACTGATTTAGTGACTGATTTTTATTTTAATTTTCTGTAGATATGTCGCCAATGTAATTGTCGGTGCATTACAAAGTGAATATGCGTCGGCAGGTTCTCTGATCCATTCAGTTCAGTTGAAACACACGAATAGCACAACCATTTGTCAAACTATTAACGAATCATTGAATGTGCTTTGGCCTGATGGTATAAAACATGACCGTGTGTTTTTGTTGGTCACAGATGCTGCGCCATACATGAAAACAGCCGGAAAGCATCTGCAGAAAACTCTCTTCCCAAGGCTAGTGCATGTAACATGTTTAGCGCACGCTCTGCATAATCTATGCGATTTTATTCGCGTACAATTTCCTCATGCTGACGCCTTGATCAGTGAAAATAAGAAGATTTTTCGAAAAGCGCCGCATAGAAAGGAGAAGCTGGAAGAGAAATATCCTGATCTTCAGTTGCCACCATCTCCAATACTCACTCGCTGGGGTACTTGGCTAACAGCTGTGAAGTATTATGCGACAGAATGGAACCGCATTAAAGATGTAGTCGATGATCTGGGCGACGATGCTGCTTCAATCATTGCTGCAAAACGGCTGTTCCGCGAAGAAAAAGTGTTTTCCGAAATTTCGTTTATTCAACAACACTGTATTTTTTTACCGGAAATTATTACGCAATTGGAAGCCGCGCAGGAGCCTATATCTGTTGCTTGACAACATCTTAAAACAGTCAATTTAAAAATAAATGGAACTCCAAATAAAGCGGTGAAAAACAAATGGGACCAAATTCTGAAGAAAAACGTCGGTTTAGCAGTCATAGAAGCGCTTTCAAACATCGATATAGCCAAATTGAAAACGATGGATCAGTTTAAATCTACATCCCCATCCCCATCTGACATATCTAGATATAAGAAGTTTCAGCCGTTACAAATCAATTTTGACCGCTAATCGTCGAAGCTTCAAGTTTATAAATTTATCATATCATATCGTAATCGCATGCAATGCCCCCTCCATCGAACACCTGAAAGACGAAAATCTAATCGACGAAGATTACTGAAGAGTTCTTTTGTTTTAAATTTCGAATTTTTATAATATAATTATATATGAATAATATAAAAATACAGTTTTTTTGCGATCACACGTCTTATTTCGAAGATAATCGGCTTCATTCCACAATTTTCGAGTCGCGCTCATCAAGACGAGTAAAATGATACCCATATTGAATTCGAATATTTTATAGATATTCAAATATTTTAGGCAAATATTTCACCTCGAACATCCAAATATTTTATTGAATATTTTACCTCGAATATCCGAATATATTCGGTTGCCGTAATGATAACGAAGAATTCATCTTTCACGAGTTTGTACTCCGTATTAAACCGGTCTGTTCGTATTCCTTTGATTTCGGTCGAAAGATGAAACTAATGTATCAAATTCTATTTTCGTCTGTTACGATTCTCATATTTCTTTCTCGCATGTGAAGTACAGAAAGTACGGAAGCATGTTCCATTCGTGGTAACGGCTCGAAATCTCGGGTCTTTTTTTTTCGAAACAATGTACACGTCGCCCCATAACTGAAGGTTATTGCGACCCAAAACGAGGAAAAAAAAGGCTAAGGCGCGAACGAACAACGCTATTGTTTATATACGCAACGTTAAACATACCGTAATAACGCTCGACGAGGCGACGAGTTTAATTAAAAAACTTGCACGTTAATTTTCGTGTCGCGAAATTCCGCGAATATATATCAAACTAACGGTGTTTAATTTTGGCGGATTTGCAAGGCAACGGCGAACAAAGGGGAGAGATGCTCGGATGTGGTATCTGAATATGAAGGAGGGATATGTAGCGGAGATGAAATATCGCTAATTTACGCGTAATTTCGATCACGTCCTCGGGAGTACGAGAACGTCGGAGGTAGCGAGCAAATCGATGATACGTGGTTGAAGGCAGAATTAAATCTGTCGTTTGCAGCATTCTCGCTCCTCTTGCCAGGCGCTGAATTCCCTTTGAACGTATACGCGCAATTCCCTCGACGTGTTTAATTTTCGCTATATACTTGCACAGAAGCTTCAAAAGCGTCGGGTACACGGTGTAGACAGGTGTACTGATACCCCTCCCCCACCGCGTGCCCCCAAGTTAAACGAAATTCGCAAGTTTGAACGTATCCTGTCATTACCAGATGAATGTATTCGTCTACGGTGAGATTTCCGAAGTTGATGTGTAAATTACCTTCGTCGAATGTCAATTTCCCAACAGAGAAGGAAGGTGTTAGCTGGTCTAGAAAAATCCACCCTAACGGTGAAATATTATGATCCGCCATATTCTCAAACAAAAAATCGTTATTAAATTATTGAAAAATTAAATTAAAATCAAAACCACACGAAAATAATAAGTCAATCCAGCTTCAGTGAACATGAAGAAAGTATCCTAGAGGAAGTACATCATTTTCAGAGAAAAAGCCACAAATGGTTAACTAGCCCCTATTGAGGAAGCTCCTCGGGTACTCCCAGACCCAGGTCCGGGGGGGGGGAATCTAGTCCGGACAATGAGTCTAGTGGTTCCTCCAGTGCTGACAACAGCGCAGATTCCGAGGTCTTATGTAAGTTTCCTCATTAAAAATGACACAAGATGGTAGGTAAACATGGATGCTGAATTTTTAGGGATTAATTTCTAAAAAATGAAGCAACAAATTGGTCTAAATTTATAATCCATTTACGCGTGTATTTGTCAATGAACATCTCCAGTAATTTCAAATGCGATGGTAGGGCGACATCGAAAGACAAAAGAACCAAGGAGCCACTGGCAAATTCCCTTTGTCAGCGTTCTTCGTCCTAATTAAAAGTACCATTTCGAAAAATCGTTGAAATAACGATGAATAGTTTAAATTGAAAAAAAAGAGAGAAAAAATACCCAAAAATGATTAAAGCTTAACATTGACAGCCACGTTTACGAATTTCGCCCATAGCTTGATTACACGCCACTGAATTCCGAGATGAAAAGAAAGATGAAAGAAGGTACATCGTAGGAAGGAGGGGGCGGGGAAATAACGAATGAAAAAGCTCTCCTCGAACAGAGCGCGAGTCGGTAGATGGAAAAACAACTGAATAATGAAATTAGCCAACGATGCTGGAGGGTATTTTCGCTCCGGCGTACTTCGTTGCACGGTGTATTTTTTCAGCCACCCCCTCCCCTCGGGTTTCTCTTCGGTTACCGCAAAAAGCGAATTTCGCGATACCTTTTTCGAGAGCAAAGCGTAGAAAAAGTAAACAGAACTCTTTTTCGTTCACGTTAAAACGAACGAAAGCTTTTGCGTTGTACTTTCACTTCTACTTTGAGGTCATGATCCTAAGTGCCCCATCTCTGGTGTTTTCGTCTCATTTTAAGAGTCATGAAAACACGACACGCAGATCTGGGGAAAAACTCCGCAAATTATTGAACTATAATTGGTCGAAAAAAGAGAAAAAATGAGAAAGTACCAACAACCGGTTGCGGAAAAAACGAGAATATTTTGTTTATCGACGACGCAATAAGGAAAACTTAGTTGAGCCCGAAAATACTTCCCGAGGATGAAATTACATCGACGAGAAAAAATTACGCGTATTTTTCATCTAAAAAAACTACATGTGAAAAATCTCCGCGTACAACGCAACTGCAAAAAAAAAACCTCAACTGTGGATAATATTTTTAAATTTATTTCAACGATAAACGTCGTCGTCGCTCTGATATTCCACACAATTTCGGCTAATTTCGTAAAATACGTTTCGCATTTCGTAAACGTAACGCGGTAATTACGCGATAAAATCTGTAATATTGTGCAAACTCTGCGTAAAATTAATTTACCTTCATTTAGCGGCCAAATAAGCGTAAATCTTGGGTAATCCGAGGCTTAATTTTTTTACCCCGGAGGAAAAAAATTCAAGTCTTTATCATTTTTCCTTATTATACGCGCGTAGAAGATTAAATTACGCGAGAAATTTTCTTCTCTTGGGGACGAATATTTGTACGCGTTTCTAGTTCGCTTTTTCTTTCCTCCCTCAAATTGCCTGTTTGCCGTCTTCATTATAAATTCTTTTATGCTGTTTAACGTAGCGTCAAATGTGGATATTTCGTTTGAAAATTTCGCTCGTAACGCCTCCTTCCAACCTCCCCATCACTCCCCGGCCTCAAGCAGCGAACATAAAACGTATGTTTGCGTAACTATTCTTTTATTCGATAGTACCTCGTATTACGACTATTTCAATCATTTTGCGAGCATTTTACTTCGGCGATGTTTATTTCGCTGACAGGCGAGTAAACATGTCAGGGTATCTAAGAGATTTTTTTTTGAAAAATCACTACTTTTTTAGCAAATCTTAAAAATCTTTCAACTTCACTCTCCTCACTCTCCTCCATTAACTAAGTCAAATTTCAGACTAAAAAAATTGTGTTTAAAAAAAATCAAACATACAAACATCAAAATAGAATTATAGAAAATAACCAAATAAAATGTAAAAATGACGTCACATATTTCGACAGTGCTGCCAATTCATAAAAAACTGCTAACC
>QBDW01006963.1:0-65064 GCA_003261595.1 Maconellicoccus hirsutus
ACAATAACCTAATTAATAAAACAATTCGCAGCATTAATTTCAATTTTCACATATTTATGGCGGAATCAAATATGTTGTGTTCACTTCATTCAATCAGACAATTTGATAATGATAACACATAGTTAATGACGTCATTATTATGATAAAAATCTGTTGGCTCCGGTGTGCTCCCGATCCGGTCGTTGAACACGAGAGTCAAAATTAAGAATTTTCGTTTTTCAATTTTCGATTACTCCGTTATAATTTGATTAAAAAAAACTTAGTCGATAGTTCATTTAGAAATTAATTCTATCCTCTTTCGGATGCTGCATTTGTTTTATCAAAATAATTATCGCCATGTTTTTTATTCGCCTAAATTGTACAAAGTACCTTTGTTCGTAATAAGACCAAGAACAAAATCAAAATTGGATTGAAAAAATCTAATAAAGGTGATAAGCGAAGTGAAATTTTGTTGCTAGTCATATGCATGCTCATCCAAAATCCGGTAATTTTGTGTATGATGAATACAAGGGGTTCACAAAAAAGTGATGACAAAAATGACACGTGTAAATTGTGCAAACAATGGACTTTTTTTCAATTTTTGCTTCATTTTACCATTTTCTATACGCGTTTTACAATTTTTTGAGCTAAAAATATGTTTCGTACGTTTTAATGAAGGAATATAGTATAAAATCACTCTAAATTAATTTCATAAAAAGGATGGCCACTTAAGAACAGGTTGTCCTAATAAGGCCACTTGATCGCTTTGAAAAAAATGGGTTATGGAGGGAGAGGGAGTCAACTTTAGGAAAAACTGAATGCATAATATTAAAGGGGAGGCTGGTAATAATATCTGGTAATTTTTTCAAATTTTTCTATTTGTGTTAAGTGAGTCAAAAATTGACTCAAACTTAAGGGTGACGTTATATGGTACATGTACCTTAAATAAATATTTTGTTGGCGTTCCATGTGCAAACTACAGGAGCATTGATAAAAATGATCGAATTCTAAAAAAAAAGAACAAATAACCCGCTCAGTCATAAGGATTTTCATTAATAAGATACGATATCGTCAAATTCATCGATAAAGCTAACAATAGGGATAACAAATTTGACAATTGATTTTATACAATCAACAATTCACCATTAGAGACTTTCGGTTCGGGAAAATGATTTTGAAAGTTTCAATCTCGATCAGTTTTTTGATACGAGTCAAGTAATATGCTCGTCAGTTTGACCAACTTTATAACGTTACAAATTTTCAGATCATTAGCGCACATTTAGGTCATTTGAAACAACGATTAACGATGGTTACTATTTGTGAATTGTGATATATATCTTAATGAGAACTGGATAATATAAGTAGGTATATACCTATATTTATTGGTTAGGTAGCTTTCTTCAGACGGTAGGTAAGCTCGCATTTTTAAAAGTTTACGAACACAGACATTCAGTGTTTCTCAAAATAGCATAAAAAAACTCGATTCCTGAAATTACAACGACTCGTTTCTGCAAATCGGCAGAACAATAGGAAAGACCAAAA
The DNA here is from genome assembly GCA_003261595.1 of Maconellicoccus hirsutus. Lineage (NCBI taxonomy): Eukaryota > Metazoa > Arthropoda > Insecta > Hemiptera > Pseudococcidae > Maconellicoccus > Maconellicoccus hirsutus. Next base: position 1,522 of record QBDW01006963.1, read on the forward strand.
CGGGATAGAGGTTCCCAAAGTGCGCGAATATCTTCATCTTACATCACACGTAACTTTTTTTGGAAAAAGTTCCTCAGAACACCAACACTATCGATTTTAGAAGAAAATCAATTTGAAAAAATGAACGATGAAAACAAATTATAATTTGTGTTTTAATACAAAAAAGGGTTGAATTTATAATTCCACGAAAGTATTAATAATTAATGAATAAAAACGAACGAAACACTAAATTAAAATCTTCGTTATTTTTATTTTCCTTAAATGATTTTTTTCTTTAAAAAATTTTCGATTATGATTCGGAATTGATGTTATTATTTTTTTAAATCAACAAAGTATCATTTTACTTAATTTTTTGCAAGAAATTTAATGGTGCATACTGCACACCGCGCCCCTGACATACTTTCCGTTCAAAATTTAAGAGCTCTCGAAGCTCAAAAGTATAAAATAACACGTTTCATCAATTTCTGCGCATACTTCTCTCTTTTCTGCACTACGTACATACACTTTAATTAATAGTGCAAGTCATTTTTCGCCATTTTTATTATACTATACGTCAAAACATTACGGTGCTTCGATAAATTTCGCGATATTTTCATTGCTCTGCTTCCACAAACTTTGGGAACCCTTTTAAAGTTTCGTTTACTTCTTCAGATAAAGTATATTTGCGAAATCGAGTCGTTTTCGATTTACGGAAACGAGCTCCTCCGAAATTTTCAGCAGCTAAGCTGAAGATTACGTGGACACGTGTCCTATAAAAAAAAATACACCAGAAAAACGTCATTTTCTTCGTGCTCCTTTTTTTGATATTTTTTGTGATTTTCAATTTACAAAAATAACAACAAATATCCGAAAACTTGGGCCAATTTTTCACACGACAAATGAATAAATGGACATAATTCCGTAACTTCGAAGCATCATTAATAATATAACCACCGACCACCGCAAGTACGTCTGACGAAGCTTCGTCGGGGAATTGTGAAATATTGAATTTTACCCGACGACAACGTTAATTTACACCAAATTGGACATTTTTCTTTATTTTTCGTCGGCTCGTACGAAGTATCCCATACTTTCAACTTTTCAAACAACGCTTCTCTATAACGAGAAATTTGACGAAATTGAAAACCCGTCGGGGATCGTCTTTATCACATTGCAAACGTCGTTATCCGTGCCATAGCACGATATTAACATCTAACAAAGAATAACCCTGAATTAGAATAAACTTCACAGACTATTCGATTCGTCGCGACTACAGTTTCAATACCTAAACAGTTTACGATATTGTACAATGTTACCAATATTCGCGTGCTTGTTACCTAATTAAAACGCAGAAGTTTCGCCTAATTTATTTCATCAGTTCAAATAACGGTACTTGATAGTAACCAACACCAAACGATAAGATTTTCTATATACAATCGGTCCGGTAGTACGCTCCTCGCAGAGACGCAGTTTTTACAATCCGTTTCGCGTCCATTATTCATTATACTGACCTCGAGGGTTTAACCTGCTTCCGACGACCAATACCAGATATAAAACTTTTCATTGGAAAATTTTCTTCGTATTTTGTTTTCGAAAGAAGTCTTAACGACTAAGTACATTACACAGGGTAATAATATGATCATACGGTATGTAAACCGAGGTATAATTTGATAAATTCAAATAACATGTAATTTGAAAGGCGAAATATTTAGCTACATACATAACGAAATTTCTGCGCCAATTAATTTTTCATCGCTTATAAATTTCGTAACAGTGGCGCATTCAAAATCGCCATCATAATCAACACTTTCAATTTCATGTTCAATTAACTTCGAAAGAAAAAAATTCTTAATAATGATAAACGAACGAAAAGGGAAGAATATCGTTACTACAGTTCATTTCAATTCATGACAGAAGTTCATTTTTCAAAATGTTATTTGATAAACAAAATCCCGACCAGGGTTTCCCCCTAAATAAACATCGATCAAACCAAGTCACACCAAATCTCTTGCTATTTTTATTATTCCTCTTTTTTTCATCGCACCGAGAACTTGTTAGAAAAATACGATGGAGTCATAAGCAAAAAATGTACATTTCTTCACATACCAATTAAAAAAAAAAAATTCAACACTGTTTATAGCTGTAAATTCATACAATGACTAATACTAAGTAAACTAAAAAAAATGTTAATAAAATTAACAAACAAAAAAAAATCCACCTTTTTAATTTATAAAAATTTATTATTATCTACAGCATTAAGATACATTCAAAAACCTTCGATTTACCCAGAATTTTTTTCACACAATTCATGGAAATTTTCTTTATCAAATATCAATTTCGAGAAAATTTATATCATAGTTGATAATTTCCAACCGAACGCTCTGCGGACGTTATTTTTTGATAATTCAACACAATTTGTGAATCAATTTGATTCTCATTTTAAAAATCTCAATTATTACATGGAACTAATAAAAAAATTCCCGAACTTAAACATTTGCAACTTTCTTTCTTCAAGGTGGCTCACTTTGCATATCAACTTAGACCACATTTTTAATGGTAAAAATCGAGAAAACTTATGAAAAATTAATTAATATCATCAGGTCAAAATGTAGAGCGTAAATTTTCATATGGTGATAAATTAATTTTCATCAACGTCGTTTTACATTTCTTCCATAATGACCACTTTTTCACGCGTGATATACGCGTAGCGAATAATAACGTCATTTTAGGTAATTTAAACCGAAAATAAAAATACAAAAATAAAAAAACGTTGAAAAATCACCAAAAATTCGTTATCGTTTTGCCGAAATTTCCATCGAACTCAAGACGTCACATTGGGTTAACAATCGGTCAATAAATTAACAAAAAATCCCCCCATTTGATTGATAATTCTTCGTCAATCCGACATCGACGACTGTCAACCTTCAAACGTATATTTAAATACGAAGTAGACGAGGTACGGAGTAAAAATTTACAAACAAGCGTCTTATTATAACACGTACACGACCATGCTATGCGTACAGAAAACCAGATTGAAATATCAAAAAAAAAAATAAAAGAAAAGAACTTCGTACGCATACCTCAACATGCTGTGGTACAAGTCATTGAACCTTCTATCCTAAACTGAGAATCACTAGACTCATAGAATCAGTCAAAAGAGCGTATAATACCGATTATTAAGCTGGAACTTGAACCGGTTGAAGAACCTTAATTACCGCACACTGGCTGAAATCCGGAACGATTCAATTTTCTATTATTTTTATGATATGAACTATTTTCAAAATACGCTACTTTATTTATAAACATTTTTCGAAACATTTTCCTCACATAGAAGAATAGATCTCGTAAATCGTAAATAATTTTATTTCAGATTTATCGCTACGCAATATTTGTACACCCGAAAAAATTTCATCGCAGGTGCATTCGTACAAAAATCTATCTGGCAAAAAATATCTCACGAGGAATGAATTTCCTTGTGGTCAAAATCGTATGAGTAGTTGGAAATAACTTGATAATTAAAGGTTACGTAGATCAAAATTTATCGCCTCTAGATTTTTCAACCACCATCAACCTACTTTTCGCCGATCGAAAAAAAATCTTATCAAAAAATATTTCCTTATCAAATCACAGCTTCCGCGTGATTTTTAAATAAAACGAATTTTATTTTTAAATTTCACGAGATCGAAATTTTTTGTAAAAGATATCGCAAAAATTCCAACTACAATTCGCAAGCGGATATTTACCGAGTCATTCGCGGAGACATTTTAATATCATTAAGACCGCGATAAAAGGAAATTGTTGGCTTTACAAAAGCCCATTCTTCATGATCGCGGAGCTCGTTGTTGTAAAAATATTCTATAAACGTCCAGTCGATATTGCTCGTGAAGTTAATGTCTCGAACAAAGTACATTAATGTAGCTGGCGATATTGTTGAAAAATTTGCCGCTCCGAACGTGAACAAATGAAAGTTTCAAGGCGTCGCGAAATAAATCAATAATATCTTTAGCCAGCATAAAATTAACCGAGTACATTTCGTTCGAATTTTTCGACGACTATGTCGACGATGAGTAATGATTTGTAAATAATGGTGTTTCTTAATGGCAACGTTGATATTTCCGAAAATCCAAATCGTTTATATATTTTATTCGAGAGCTTGAAATTAAACGGGGAAAAAAAATCTATTTTTATGTCGAGACACACCTCACCCATTAAAATAATTTGTTAATATTTCCGAAGCTCAAAGCATTTAATATTTCCATTTTTTCAAATTTCAATACAATACAATCGCAAAAATATAATTACACATAATTGCAAATATGTCACCATTCGTGTATTACCATCTGAACATCAATTCGCGACGAGATTTCTAAATCTGGAGAAACTGTCATAAAAACACTTCGACATGTGGGACATCGGAACGAACCTCTCGAACGCAAAAACATACAACTCATCACCTTGGCAATATCCAAAATACCGTAAAACCTTTTCAAAGCTGGTATCGATTAGAATAAACTTTAAAATATGTACAAAACCTCGTAAAACAAATCTCTCATTTCGTGAAAACTTTCCACCTCGAGTGAATATTTAAAAATAAAACTGAAATCTGCTCCGATCCCCGAGGATATTTGAATTTGACAGTATCTCCAATCGAAAATTTCGATTACGGTTGAAATAATATAAAAGTAGAAATAAAAGCTCGATAATTTTCCATGATAACCTAATCATAGGTATTCTTAGACCCGTTACTCATACAACTAATGAGATCTACGCCGTACCAGAGTGTTTTTGAATCACGATTGATACGAAATGTTCATTCGTGAGATCACCTACTATGTGATAACAAATTAAAACTATTTCACAGTTGACGAAATAACAAAGTGTCATGTTTGTTACCGATCAACCGCTGCGAAATGCCCTGCGAAACAATTACTCGCGAGGATTACCCCGCGTGAAACGACATCCTGCCAAGCTTTGTGAACGATTTTACAAAAATGTAGCGTGGCGGATATTTTCCAATCTCTTCGTAGCGTGGACCTTACGTGCGAGAGATTACCTCGTAAGGTTGGGATTTTGTCAACTTTGTTTCAGTCAATCGAACGCTATTTTGATAATTTCCAATGAACAGAGCAAATATCGTCGATAGAAGAAAACACGTCGGTTGAAAGGTGCGAATGTGAAGTCATTTGTAACACTATTTGCACAAATAAATCAAATTCATTCGCTTTCGGTCAAAAGTTCGGAAAATTGTAACATGAAATACTACGACGCACCTATTCAAAAACACCATACTCAAAAGTAAAACTATCCAAATTTGCAAAAAAATCTGCAACGTTTCTCAATAATGATATCAATAACGTTACGTGTTTTATTGATTAATGGCTACTTAATGAACCAATTATTATGATGTTTCCACGAAGTAAAACAAATTTTCAAGGTAAAACCAATTTTATGATTACAATTTAATTGCTTCATTTTTTTAGTTTTTTTCATAATGCTTCAAAATCAGAGTTAATTTGCCTACTAGAATAAAATTTGAATTAAACGTACAATATTTCCATCAGGGATTTACAACGTGAATTGAAGTTGGGTACCACAAATTTCATCTTTGTACTTAATCGCATCAGAGCCGACAAAGTAAATTTTCTCCGCATGTAGCAAATCAAAAACTGCCATTATGTCACCGTTTGCCCCCCCCCTCAAAAGAAATCTTTTACACTTTTTAATGCATCGATCAATGATGAAGAAACCAAATTAATTTATGAATTTATTTATTGCTTAGAAGTTGCTAATCTGGCATTATTTTTTGAAATAAAATCATTTTGTAATTTTTCAACATCAATAACAATCATACGAACTTGACGAAACGATGGGAGTTGCAAAATCTATGAATGTTTAAATCATAATCGATAATAAATTCGTAATTTACTGGAAAGCGGAGTAATTATTTTCAAATCTTACGCTGATTTTCGCAAAAATGAATGATAAATGATCAAAAAACGGTGATTTTTTCCCATTCTCCCGTTTGTAGCATTTGCTACATATGCTACACGACAAACACCATCTATGAATCGCATCAAATTAGCAGTACGGTTCCCGGACAGATGCCTGAATTTTTTTATTTCGACAGTAAAGATTATGAAGGATATAAAAAAAAGGAAGTCCACACCAACTGAGCCAGAGGTTGCTCATGGTATTTGGTAGCTTTCCGTTTCATCTTCAACGTGGTTCTTTCTTCTTCCACTGATTCGGGCAAATGTGCCGGAATGAAATGTACATCAAATAATTAAATAATTAAATCATAATTTTACATTTTGAGCAACCACAAGATATAACAAAAGCACTAATAAATTCTGCAATCTTTTTTTTTGTTTTTTTGAAAATAGAAAAGGAAATTCTAGCACGTGTGTATGAAACGTCTGCGTCGGTTGATTACTACAGCATGTTTCGTGTAATAATATTCATTTGCTGTTGTTGGTGAAAGTAAAAATGATAAGTTTTAATTGCGAACGTACATTTAACAATTTTAATAAAATGTTAAAGATGACTCAAAAATTGCATTTTTTAATTGTTCATCTTACTCGAACACATTACTCGTCTAAAGTACGCAATTCTACTTCAACAAATACATCTACTAATGTTTTTTTTTTATTACAATAAAACAATAACTTTCGAAGATAAGGAACTCTTCAACTTCTACACGTTTTCATTCGTACTCGTACCAGGAAAACGAGAGGTTGTATTCGTACCTGACTACTTATCATTAATACCCATAACTACTTAGGAAAAATCTGCAAGTTTGCAGGTTTTGAAAAAAATGATTTTTTTTATGTTTCGTTGTAACGTCAAATATTTCACATTTACCACGTAAAATTTATCACTCATCAGCGTCAAGGATATTTGAAAATTTCCGTCGAACCTTTCTCGTATACGATATCGCATATCAATATTTCCTACTGAAGCGGAAAATATGGGACAGTGGACATCGCAGAGAAAACACCGCCAAGGTGAATTCGCCACCAGGTTACCCGAAGCAAGTAAAAATATAACGATGGTTCGAAAATTTAAATCATACGTAATCATATTTGATAAAAAGTAGTACAAGTAAGTAAACAAACTTTAGATATTTATTGGATTTTGCGTTTACCACGCGGATTCCCACCTTCCACAAAATACATCTTTTTTTTTACGTTAGTGAACTGGGTAATATAATACATTCATCGGTGACATATGACATCGCAGAGGCAAAAGTATTTCATCCGAAATATCAACTACCATTTCCGCTCCATTTCGAGACGTATTTACAATTCACTTTGACAACTTAGCTATAGAGGTTTTTAATTTCAAAACGAAAGTAAAATTTCGATACGATTTGACTTTTCTTCATTTTTATCGTCATTATTTAGCGACTCGACCCGATATGCCTATTTTATATTATTACCTGTCGACTCGTCATTGTGTTAGTATAGTTTTAAATGAAATTAGTGTGACCCGGTGATTTACATTATTTTGTTTCTTCAAATTCTGCCATAATTTACAATGTGCCATTGGTACTTGGTAGTAATATAAGTTATTTTTTTTTTAATATTTATCGCACAAACGTTTTTTGTTATATTTTAGATAATTTTTATCTAAACCATTGAATTTTTAAAAAACTTATTATCGACTGACTAAAATATAATCGCTATATTTCACTAAACGTTATTAGAAGTTCTGAATTGAAATGAGAATAATTATAAAAAAAATCAAATTACATTCGCAGGGCAAAATTTGCCTCCGGCAAAATTACTTTTTAAAAAAAGTGAAATTAAAATTTGATAATACTTTAGTGAGCATTACCTAACATACTAAACCGTACTACTCATCAAATAATAAATAAAAATAAAATCTTGAAACGTAAACAATAATAATTTCAGAGCCAAGCATAACTATAAAAATCAAAAAGTAAAATCAAAACAAACAAGAAATAGCAAAACGATTTAAAAAGTCACGAAATAGTAAAAATTTCAAAGTAAAAATAAAAAAAATTCAGGGGACTGTTACAAAAAGGACAAAACCAGACTGCGTTCGACCACACATATGCCAACGGCAATTTATCACTTTAATTTAAATTTCCAAACATATAAGTATTTTGAAAACTCGAATTATTTTTCTCGTAAATTTCATGCAACACTAACGACAAACCAACCAAATAAACGCCAACAATACGGATTATTTTGCGGTTTCAGTACTCCAACACATAACCGTTTCAAGTCCAAAAGATATGCCATGGATCATCGAGATTATACAGAAGAAATGAAAATCTTATCGTAATAAAAGAGTCAACTATGTACAGAAATCATCGACACCTGTACACGAAACGAAATAGAAGGCGATATCGCTACCATCAAATCTTATATTGTACAGTACACACGCAAAAATCTTAATTCAGACGTTTTAGCGATTGAATGATTAATATGTTGAGATTCCCATTATTCCTCTAACAAAATCCAACGTTAAATAAGTAGTCCGTGAATACTTTTGCAAATAAGAACAAGGTATACCTCAGAGTCGTTTGTCGTTCATTTCCCACGTACATGACACTTCCTACTTCGGGTCAACAGCATTTTTTACTTTGAATTCGATACGTTAAACGAGTATTTTTTTCACTTTTTAAAAATATTACTCATTTACGAAATGATATTTTTTATAAAAAAACTTGAGAATCAATAATACTTAAAGTGTCTTTGTTTCGTTTACTTATTAATTTACGGTCACTAATAATTTTCAAGTACAAGCATATTCATCTAAGTAACAAACTAACAATTGTTCACCGAAAATTACACATAACAAAAATAACTACAAACCAAATTAACTTGGTTTATAATTTCATAATGATAGAGTAGATAACCTCAACTTTTGTCGAATATAAATGAATTAATTCAATTAAAATTCCAGCTTCAAATTCCATGCGTGCTCAAGTGCGAATGCTTTCAACGGCGACGTAAAAATTCGCCAACAAAAATCCTCGGTTTTCAATGTTCGGATACAATTGTTATCGCACGACAAAAACCTCATTTTACCACTTCACCCAATTAGTCAGCAAATAACCACTTAAGAAAATTAATTTCAATCATAACCACCGCCGCATTTAATTACTGCAAATCAAATTAATGAGCTTTGTAAAACACATATTGTCACGTTAAACGAATTACGCATTACTACAATTGAAATTAGACACCTGTACACCTCTGTGATAACATTAACACACAATATTTCTTGTTTTATTTCATCATTTTTTACAACTACAAAAAATAGAACCATCTGGGGAAAAAATCTACACAAGTAGATAGAAAGGAACTTGAAAATTTTTACATTTATTTTCAAAAATATGGAATTTCTATTATTTTTTGACGGGTTTTTAAGCACAATTTACTATATAATATTGTTGAATATGCAATTTGTTATTTTTAAATTAGGAAGCAGCGTCAAAAATTTGCACAATGTTCTCCTCTTAAATATTCAAAGATATCACACAAACGTTTGAAAAAATTTCTTAGGAAAACGTACTCAAATTTTTCCATGACCTTTTAGATGCGCAAACTCGCCGATAATTTCTTCTACGTTGGTAAGATTAAGGATGCCAGACAATGCATAATTACGCTAAATCTTCGAGCTAATTTTCTGACATCCTCGATCTTAAGTAACTTTTTATTCTTTGCTACGAACTACAAAGTTATAAAATTACTACAAAAACACTTCGAGATTTAAATATACCAATGTACAGAAATTTTTTGAATTTTATCAATAATTTATTTCCCAAAAATTTACCGCTTCACGATACAGCGTAGCGTCTAGAATAATCCGCTAAAAAAAAGGCTAATTTTGGGTTCATTAATAAATGAAAATCGTAATTAAACCAATAAGTAGGCGATGTTGCATTATCGGTACCAATTGGATGCACTGTATACGATTACCTCTCCTGAAGCTTTTCCTCTTTACGCAGAATGGGCAGAAAACAATACGCTAGGCGCATACAATGACCTAACATGACCTTTGTTATATTTTTTGATTAATATGCCGACAGGAAAAAATACAGTTAATTTGTCCAAGTCTGATAAATTCAAGACAATCGTTAAAAACAATTTATTTTCACCATTTCATCTCGACTATACAATTTTTCATGCACCTGTGCGCGCCGACGAACCCGCTCGGTAATGCGAGCATTTACAATATGAAAATTTCATCGCACTTTTCAGCGCCGCGTAGTAATATGGGTAATAATTACATAGACAGCATTATAAAATCGTCCCACAAAATATCAAACCACACCAATTAAAAATCCTTTCACCTAATACCACAAAAACTCTTCACGATATTAAGAAATCGCGCAAAAAAAACATGTCGCTCTCGAATAACGCACAGATTTTACGTACCGTTCGAGAATATGTGTCACTTATATAAAACCAAATTCTCGACCGAACAAATTACTCGCATTTTTTACGAGCCAAGGTTAATTATACGCGCAGACGAAGCGATTATCTAGATGATATGAAATATTAATCCTTCAATAAATCTTGACCATAATTCCTGCATTACACGACGCGACGTTATACGATGAAATCACCACCTGTTTCTCGTGATCGTTCAGATAAACTATACACGTCAATAAAATGATATTAATTCGTTTAACTACCTATTATTTCAAATTTTCCTTATAAACAGGGAATTACTAGGAGGTTTGAACTTTGAAAAATTCAAAGCATTATAGAACGAGTAGAAGATGAAATCGACGAGATATAATCACATGTAATATTCCCAGGGTAACTTGAAAAATTTTATAAGACAAGGAAAATTTCACGAGAACATTAGCCAGATCAAGAGATCATAAATAAGCATGAGTAAACAAACCAAAAAAAAAATGTTTTGTCGTTTAATCCGCGTGTATGTCTATGTACGACATGAATGTACATGCACAATATACCATATCCATGTACTCCTATTCACATCCAACAAAAAATCAGTGCCAAAGTGAAAAAAGCAGTGCCATTTCTATTCAGCATTTACAATTTGGGCGTCACAAATGACCTGCATAAACTAAGAAACCATTAAGTTTTCCATTTGCGCCTTGAAATAAGGTCGAATTTGTACAATATTTTGTAACTACAGGTACTCAAAGAGTCAAGTTTTACACTGGGGAAAAATCGTAAAGCGTTAAAAACAAGTCTTGGAGCTAATTCCTGAACCGAAGTTCTTTTGAGGAAATATTAACTTATTCGTTAATATCAACACTAAAAAGCTTTTAAAATTTCACTACAATGTTCTCAAACATTAAACTATAATTTATTGTCAACGAAACCGAAATAGCTTCAAGATTACTCTATATTAATAGTAAACAGGCTCTTTACAAAAAAACAAAAAAGAATTTTTTTCAAACTATGTATCTTACTATCTACCTGGCTAAAATGACCTTGTCAACCTTTTACCTTATACATATAGGTCATCATTTCACCGGCTATCTTCGTGTGTGTATTACTTACTATGCCATAGAGTACATTATGTGCTTTCATTACAATCGCATTTCGATTCAAATACTATCAAAAATTAAGAACATTAAATAAAATAAACGAATGAAAAATTCTCCTTAATCACATATATCAAATAAATACATATGGAACTCGGTTCGTTAAGCAAAATGCAATATCGTATTGTCCTTTTGGTGAAGGAAGATAATTAACGTCTTATTTCGGTCAGGTAGCTAGGTATTTATTACGTTAAATACAGCGAATGACGATAACAGATTTTACACAGTTTTTAATTTATATCATTTACATTAAATTAATATTTATTTCGTTAAATTTCGGCAAAAAAAATGAAATATAATCTCCGACGAAAAGAGCATCACCTTGAATACGGAGAAGCATTTAATAGGTAATAGGTAGATAGGTATTAAATGAAATTTTAAAGCCTGGATCCTGGAATACTCCTTAATGTATTCACATTTCGATAAAATTCTTCTAAAAAATAATTTTTCTTGAAACATATTGAATTGTACAATACGAAAATGGCAGGTTATGCTTCATAAACCCATTAAAATTTCGAGAAAATGGCGATTTTTTCGTTTTTCTTAGTAAAAATGCCATTCTATCAACTTTCAATCGCATGGTAGGATACTAAAACATACTTCCAATCGAAAGAAAAATAACCTAGGAAGGCGCAGAATCTCAAATCGCACCTTTTGAGACCCCAGACCTCAAAATTACTTCCGGATTCGCCGAGTTATACGCAAAGAACTGCGTTTTTTTTCGAAAATTGACATACTTTGGGGGCTCCCAGTTCCACTTGGAGGGAAAATAGGGGTCTAGAAATTCATCTCGAACGGTTTCAACTGAAACCCTACAACATACTAAAATTTCAGCTAAATCGAAGACCCAATATTTTTTCACTCCACCCTAATGCGTATGTCTATGTATAAATTAATACTTGGTATTTACACTTAGTACACAGTATACACTGAACGTAATTAATTAAAAATTTTTACAATGATTTATGTACACGTATCGCTGATATAAAACAATCATTCGCCAATAATGAATTTTAACCGCAAGATGCTAATGTTAGCTTCCGGCGTTAGACGCCAACAGCAGAAAATGTAACAATTCCACGCGGAAAATGAAAATTTTCTTAGAAGATAAGTCTTTTCAGGATAAATATAAACAGATACATTTACATGTGTATTACTACAACGGTTTAGGCAATTAGACATTTACACCATTTCATTCCAATACGAGCACGGGTGTTGTCAACTTTGAGAATTTTCGACTTGACAAACGCAAATCTGAATCCATTCTTAGAAATTATAAATTAGGGTTACGTAAAAAATTTTGGATCTGCGATAACCACTGCAATCATTGATATTACCAGGAAACTTGATAGATAACTTGAAACTTGATAAAGAAAAAATACTGAGATTGTTAGATTCCAGTTGCAAAGCTTTTAGTCAAATCATCGACAAAAAGATGTTAAAAGTTGAAAGTGTGGTGAAGTTGGAAGAACGAACATGATTCACTCAAAAGTACTTCCACTTGGATATGTGGGAAACATTGAGAACACGTCACAACATTTTATCTGGTACTGATAATGTTCAATAGGTAGTTGTCTTCGATACTTCATCGCTGTCCTACTGCAGAACTTCTTTCTTTCAATTTCAATTTTCAAAATTGTTAATATATAAAAATTTACGATGCATTTGCCTCTAGTTGCAAGGTGGCTGAGCTTAAACGTTTTTCACATACGTGATATAAAATTCAATTCAAAAAGCACTGCTTGAACATCTAATACACCCTCGATCCACTATCGAAAATATTTCTATCGATTAATCGCTGGATTTAGATTAAAGTCGGAATGCCAAGATACTAAAAACGTTTTCTAGGGTAAATTATAAATCATTTTTCGTCTGTTAGCAAATGAAACTAATATGATAACATGATAGTAATTGAATGATAAGATAATAATTATCAAGAGTGGCGTCTTTTCATCATACAAAAAATACCGAAACCGGACGATGCGCTGGTTTTACAAAACGTTGGAATAATGCATTCGATGAAAACGAAAATTTCAATTAGCCATTAAATGATTAGGTACCTACAGCAAGACAGGAAAAATTCAAAAATGAAGAACTGTGGAATATGAATAGATGATAACGTAAATTTTAGTGTGGGACGTGTACGAAAAAAAGGCATGAACTTATAATCGATAATACTCATGTTGATGGGTATAAATTAATAATGCTGAAAATGCAAAAAACACTTCACAAGATCTTTCTTACCTGCACGTCATTCTTTTGAAATATATCACATCTTCGAAAAACATTCAATTATCATTTAATCGCCCAACTGGTTGATGAATAATATGAAATTCAATACACCACCACAAGAAAAAAGACAATGAAAAATAATAAACACGTGCTTAGAGACTTAAGAGTTAAACAGTGAAATAACTTGCGTCGGTCGCGTCGTCAAAGTAACATAGATAAACATTCACACACAACCACGCGCACAGTCGCTCAAAACGTTACTGAAAAAAAAATAAATCCGCTGGCACAAAAGCTATAGCTAAACTATACGCGGTATAGCAACGGGTAATTGTAAATTACAATCTGTGAAAACACGATGCGGTTAGGAAAAGGAAGCGAAGGGAAGTACAGCAGAAGAAAGATGATCGCGCATTACACACTCCACCACGCGTCACTAGCGTCACTCCACTAAGATGAACCTAGGCATGTATTTTGGAGAGTGTACAGAAGGGCAAACAAGGCCATGCACCCAATGCGCAAGTGCAGGAGTAATGTCCGAACGACTCTTACTGATGGCTGTAGTCTGTATTCCACGCTTATTATTTACATTTCTTTCTGCATTTTTAATGAGCAGACGAGTGGAATTTCTTTTTCTTACTTCTACTGTTTTTTTTTACATCAGCAGCTATACTCTGCATCATGTTTCCTGCATCTTACATTTTTTGCATTTGTAATACCATCAGAAACTAAAAATCTGTGCATTAGTTTAGGCTTAATGTTAGTTGCGCAGCTGGATGAAGTAAGTTGCAGGTCTGGGATTTCAAAAGGGGTGTGAAATAAACGAAGTCTACGTTACTTCGTAGAGCGAAGAACGGACGCGTCAAACAATACTTAAATAAATTGCCGTTATCAACTTGGTATCTTATGAATGAATTTTTTGAACAGCATTTTTGCTTCTGTTAAAAACCAAATTTGTCTAAACGCCAACTTTGAGCGTAATAGTTTTACTTATAATCGTTGGCGCATGAATATTTCTCAAAGGTTGCTGTCTAATGAATGCTTTCAGCATTCTAGCTATTGATCATTTTATTAAAAAAAATTGCACACCACTAAGTATCTTGCTTCACAACCTCAAATGCCTCAAAAATCCGTGGGTTAAAACTTTGTTACGAGAAAAGTATCCGTAGTGAAGTAACTTGATTTTCATTGCCCAGAAAATGTGAAATGTGAAATTAATTCGAAATTTCTTCATTCTCATGGAGTCATTTCTACTGCGCATTTTACTACATAGGTAATTTTTGGAGAGAAGCTACCAAGAATATATGTAACAAAAATGTTTAAAGCTCAGGTGTGAATATTATACCTTCTGTGTACCTTGTGCTTAGGACGTCTCATTCAATTCGAAGGTTAGGCAACCATACCAGTCGTGCTGTTATTGATGTTTCTCAATTGTAATCTATACTTACTTCGTTACCACCACCGTAGAAATCATCTCTAGATTTTTTTTCCAACGTTAATGTCGAATGATGCATACTTTTGAAATAGATACGCTTTTTCGATATTACTTAAGGAATAGATACTCTTGAAAGTCCATTTCCAATTCATTTCTTCAAATTAAAGGTAAAAGTAAAACTGCACACATTCCAACTTCAAAATGTATTTATATTACAAATGACTTTTTTACTTGAAACAAGATGCCAGGCGAAAGAAAATATTGAAAATCGTTTCTAATGAAAATAAATAAATTTATATTAATAAGAGACATCTTAATTAAAATCGTGCCTACCTACGTAATACATATAGGTATGCTCATTAAATTAACACAACCGAATTATCGCTGATTAACACAAGATTGGCAGGAACAAGCAGAGGGAATTTTCACATCTTGAATAAATGAAAATCCATCTTCACATGTCAATACTACGTTTTTTATATCATAGTTCGTTCCAATACAGCATTGGCATGTACTGCTGTATTTCGTTGTTTCTGTGATTAGCAATAAAATAAGACATGAAATTCGGATTAAAATTGTGTTCGTCTTTATAAGCGATCGTAACTTACTTTCGTCAAAATACGCAGACGTATCACATTGACCGTTGCATTCAGTGAACCCATAAATCTGATCTGGATTTGTGCAAACACCATGAAGTAAATCACGCTTGGAGATTATCTTAATGGTATTATTAAAAGGTACAGAAGAAACTTCGCAATCGACTTGAGAATAAGGAGGTTTTTTACATTCACGGCAACATCCCTTGTTAATAATGAATTCCTCAGGACAACCTGTGATATCTTGACACGTTTCCGAAAAGGCTATCACTTGTAACTATAGAAATGTAAGCATTTATGAGCTATTTTTTTTATTCCCACTGATGATTTATGAGATGACAAATAGGAAAGCATACGCATAATATACCAACCTGCGGAGTGCATTCGTATTGGGTACAGCCATCTTCCGAAGTCCAAGTTGTATTTGGATAATGCAAAGCGTACTTTTCATCGACACACATTTCTTTAACACATTTTCCGCAACAAATATCACCAGTGCTAGGCTTTTCATATCGTTCATCCTAAATCACAGATATCGGGAAATATCACAAATATCAAATTGAAATATTAATCAAAGACGATAAAAATAATATTTCGTTTCTCACAATGTTACAAGTAGTGTTACATAATTGGATAACTTGCTGTATAGATATGTCACCGTTTTCTGGATTCCGGGCACAAGTCATTGAAGTACACGGATTCGAATCAACATTCCAAGAACTTCCAACCTGAACAATTTTCTACATAATATTCGTTCAGCGCAAAATAGGGTTGCACAAGAAAATAGTCTAAGTACGTTAAGAAAAAACAAATTATTCAGTGAATTACTTCGTAAATCAAGTTATTAATTTTGCAAGCGGTTTTTTTGTACGACGGACAGCAAGTTCCGAAGAAATAGACTGGCTCTGTTACAAAAGTTTTCATTTCTGGAGGTTCTTCGCAAATCATTGTATTACACGTAGAATAAATTGAACCATTATTACAACTGCATTGTTTGCAAGGACCGTCAAACCAACTGTCTCCGAACTGCAAATAAAAAGAAAGTTATGCCATAGATTAATTTTTTAATAAAATTTGAAATTCGTAACAACTTACTTGTTTTAGTTCTTTGTAGATTTCTGAAGGTAGTCGTTTTCTTACTGTGCCGTTATATTCCGCGATCCATTCGTATTCATGAATGCACGAATTAAATGGAATCTCTGCAAGCAAGAAAAATTGTTTGATTAGCACTCAAATCAGTTACTTTGATGTTTTGAACTTTTGATATTACAAAGTTCACTTAATACAAGACACAAGAAATGCTGAATTAAATGCATTGAATTTCTATGAGCGTTATTAATCATTTACCCACCACACTTATATTCTGGACAACAAGCGTGATTAGCTTTGATTTCGTGCAATATGAAAAAGGGTGGACATTTCAATGGTGCCGGACATGTATTAACATCACAAATAACATCGATTGACGGGCAACAACCCTCTTTTTTCTGTACTGTAACCATTCCAGGCAGAAGTTCTACGTCGTTCTCTTTACCAACTGGAGGACACTCTTCAGGAGGAATGCAAGCTAAAATAACATTCATTTTAGAAGATTTTTTTTTTTCTAAAAAAAGGCAAGTTGTTAAAAAAAATACACATACCACAAAAATATTCAGTACAATTGTTCTCTGTAATTTTCATTTTCATTGACTGATATTTTCCACACAATGGTTTAACTGGATCGCTGCAGTTCCACGAAAATTCGGCCACTAAAATAATTAATTCTATTTTAGTATACAACGTGGTATGGCAAGTAAGCTACATTTATTGTGCGATTATTTTGAATTTTCATATTTTCTTCGGTGTTGCATCCTACCAATTAATATTTTTTACAGAATACGATTTTTCTTTCAAAAAAGCTGACTATCGGCTGGTAAGAGTGTTTTGATTGAAGCTAGTTTGTACTCATTTATTGCAGATGGTTAATTAATCGAATATAATTTAACCATAAAGTGCTTACAGACACCAGAGAAAAATTGTAGTTAGTAGATATTTATATAGGTAAAGTTGTATAAATGAAATTACCGCAAATATGTTTTATACAACAAGGATCGGCATTATTAGCATCGATTTGGGTTTGAAAACCCATTGGACAAATGACATCTCCGGCACATTCTTTTTTTTGACATCGAATGCTTCCATCTTTGTAACATTCGCATAACGTACAAACGTCGGATTCCCATTTGTCACCAATATAATGATTATACTTGTCGCAAGCACGACATTTTATCTCGTTTATACAAATGCCATTTTGTAACACCTAAGTATTCAATACAATGTTTGAAAATAATTTATTCTTCAGTGCTTGATAAACAAACGTAACGTGATCATAGGCTATATCATGTACAGTACCTAGCTAGAGCTTCGTAGTACTACATACCTGGCCTGAAGGACAGACGCATTTTTCTTCGTAATGTTCGGAACAAGTTGTAAAATCTTCCTTAATTTGTAGATAGTTGTCGCAGGTAATATCACAACCTATGCTGCAAGCCTCATAAACTAATCCTATGATCAAAAAGTCACAGTGAATGATAACCGATTCGAAAATAAAGCATTTGTTCAGAGAATTTTTAATTGCGCGGTAATACCTTCCGGACAAACATAAGGACATAAGTTTGCAGACCTCCATTTCGAACATATTCCATTTTTTTGACATTCTGAAGCGTAAGATTCCAATGTGTAACAATGATTCACTCCACTGCATGACAAATTATGGCATAAATCAACGTAATTGAGCGGATCGACAATTGGATGGCACTATAAATAATAAATAGTAACAATATCGCAGTCGCTGTTAGTTTTATGAAACGATACGATAAAATCCTCTTTAACTGGTACTCTTATCAATCTCACCTGACCAAATAGTTCCTCATCTAAAAATAATAAACACGGGTCGTTTTCAGGTGGAGCTGCACATTGTATCGTGAAATTTTCAAAAGATGATACTTGTTGGGATATTAAACCGCAATCCTTTTTTTCATTATCTACGAACGGTTTAGACAAAAATTATAACTTCGTTGATTATCTTCAGGAATATTTTTGAAAATTTTCAAAAATAATTAGATAACTTGAATTTTTACAACCTGCTGTATATTCTGTACGCCAAGATTTTAAAAATTCTCTGAAAGAATTAGGGGTTTTTCCAGAGGGGCTCTTAATATCATCCGATTGATCTCGATTACATGACCCTGTTATTTAAAAAAAGTGATAAAAACGTTTCAAGAAAGACTAACCAGCATAGTTATGGAACATTACATACCACACAACCCCTCTATTTTATTCATATATAAATGTGAAGGTAATTCTATGGAAAATCCTCGGTTATGAGATTTAAATACTAAATCTAATTGCCAAGACGGTACCGATAACTTTGCGTAAATTCCAGGTGATTCGGTAATTTTCAAAAATTCTTTTTCGTAAGGAAACTGTGTTATGCTTTCATTATTGAGTTTCACTTCAACCTGTAATTAATTTTTAATTTAGCAAATGTTGACATCTAACTATCTAGTCGTCTATCTATAGGTACTTGATAAATAAGTAGGTATGGTGTCTAAAAAATGTAAATACTTGTAAATCTGATGACAAAAATGGTATACATTACTTTGTTTAAGTTATTTTCCGATTGAGCTAATAATATTTCATGGTCGTTCAAAATTATGGTGATACCATGCGGGCAGACACCTTTCAGGTAAGGGTTTACACAAGGAGCGTTTGTCAAAATTATCTAAATTGGTAATTTCAGACATTAGGATAGCCCGTTGAAATTGTAAATACTAAATATTTCTGTGGTAATAGTTTCAATTAACCTTTAATTCTGAGCTTGAATTCTTGTTATTTTTCATTTGTAAAAGAATATACGAAGAGCAGCTACCGTCAAATGGAATTTCAACTTTATCAAATGTTGAATAATGCGTTACGCCATTCCCGTCGCAAATACCTGGAGTTTATTATAGAAAATGATACAAAATATGTACCACATATCAGATGGTATTTTACAATTATCGTTGTGGTCATACCAAACTACCCCAACGTCTCACCAGAATTTTCAAAAAATTTGGAAGATTGTAGGTACACTAGGTAGGTAGTAGGTATAGATACTTACAATCTCGACACTCCGCGGGTTTCAAACATGTGTTTCCTTTCCGCAACAGACCATCAGGGCAATAACAACCGGGAAAACATTTGTTCTCTATTCGTGGGCATTCATCTTTTTGAAGTAAGGAATCACAGCTTGGTTCACATTGCCGATCGTAACATTCGTGATACACGAAAGGTGAAGAGCAACTTACGGCTTGAAAATTCATTTTTAATGTTTATCAATAAGAAACAAAAACTGATACGAAAATTCAAAAGACTCTTACGACATTCATATTTTATTCTCCAAGAGGAAATATCCACACCCGGTTGTAAAGAGATACATTTTGAGGCAAAGTTTTCCAACATTTGGCATTTGCATTCCTTATCGAAGTTCGCCGCGGAATTACCACAAGAACACAATGATTCGATACATTTTGATGAATAATCATCCAAGTTCATGGTTAAATCGCAAACATCAAATGGTTGCGTCCTTTAATCAAATTTACGGTAAATAGGTAGGTTTAGGTAAATTGTTTAGATACTATTGATACGCCTATAAGTAAAAAGTAGGAGTTTAAATTCATTTCAATTATAACCATTAAGTTACCTGAAGAGGCTACAAATTTCAATTGCTTTTTTTTGAATATCTTTCTGACATGATTTAATTTCGCAGTATTCAGAACTACTATTCCAAGAATCGCCGAATTCATGTGAATTCACAACAACGCTACCGTCAGGTTTGCTTTTATCATTTTCTATGTTGAAGTCAAAGAAACCGCATAAACCATCAACCATTTCTCGAAGTGAAGAATCGACCTTAAAATAAAACAAATGTCAGGTATAGTCATAGTCTCCAGGTGGTATGAAAATTCTAAACAACGAAACTTACTATTATTTTTACATTTCCAGAAACACCCCAAAACACACTGAATTTCAACTCGCTACTCACAAAAATTATAAAACTTTCTGAAATTTCTCGTAAAACAAAAAGTCCGCTTTTAACACCTATCGCTTGCAACTGAAATAACATATTTCGGCGTTCATTTAGTCAATGAATTATGCCTATATATGCATAGGATGATCATATTACACGAAAAAAATTTTAATACTTGTGAAATAGTATAGATATGCCCATTAAACTTGGTGGTTAGATTGGAAAAAATTTCTGTTGTATCATTTCCAAGGTTGATAATCAATGAGGTAACGCATAAACCGACAAAGCTACATTTACTTGTTTCTACAAAAGAAAAAGAAAATTCAAATAATGTAATTCAAGCCCAGTGATGGAGATGTACTAAGTACTTATGATATATTGCCAAATCTACCCACTTCTTATTTTCCAAATGCCGTAAACTTTGTCTTCAGCCAAAATGTGGTCACAAACATCATAAATATAAGACAACCCATCAAACGTTGTTATAATTTTACCGTTCACGCTACATTCTTTTTCATTAGGAGGTAGCACAATGCATTCATACGTAGGACATGCGTTTCCTGTCCATTTTGAAATCAATTTTGTATTCGTGGGACATTGCGGTTTATCACAAGTTGATCCAATTGGAACACATGTCCAATCTTTGCAATCTGCTTCATCTGTTGATTCTGATTGCAGTTGTTGTTGATGGCGGTATTTCATAATATCAGCATCATTTAAATGAGAATGAAAAGTTTCTACATGTAAAGCGGTTTCTTTATGAAAGAAATGATCTTTCGAAACGGATTGTACAACTTCATGAAATGAAGACGATTTCAGAGTTTCTTTTGCTTTAACATTTTTTAATATTCCTTTACTTTTTGAATAAGTTTTGGATAAATTTATTTCTGCAGTGTATCCAGAAGAGCAGTTTATAGGTGGGCAAACATCTGTAAATAAATTGATAAATATGTGAGTTTGAGGATACTTATAGTCATAAATGTTTTCCAGTTTCTGCAATCCGAATACCTATCACAGAAGTCGCAGGTGAAGAAGATGAGTAAATTTGGACATTTTCTGTTGTAAAATCGCTGAATGTTGACAGCGTACATCCTACTTCGTCATCGGGACATTCTTTGTAACCATTGCACCAGAGGGTTTCGTTTAAGCAGAAATTCGTAGTCGGGCACAATATAGTTCCAATTGGACATTTTTCACAACGGCAGTTGCAATCATTTTCTAAGACGCGTAGTAATCCCTAAAATAAAGAACATAAATTCGAATTTCAGAGCTCAAATTAGGCAAATTATTTTTACCCTCCTAACATTACGTTTATAATGAAGTTAACAATTTCAGACATTCAAATCGGAGAGTTGCTTTTTTCATTTTTACCTGTTTGCCGCATTCACTGCAATTTTCTTTGCTTTTTGTTGCACATACAGGAACACCACCCAAGGAACAAATGCATTTTTGACAATCACTCTTCATGTAGGTGCTACCAACTGTGTAACTACAAGAAAATATTTTCATTTGATAAAAATGCTTATTCAAATTTACGATTGACATACGTAGGAAATATTGGCATACTCACCTCAACAACCCTTCCACACAAGGACACATTTCTTTTGGTACACATTTATCACCAGACCAGTACTTATCATCATCACAACTGCAATTATGCAAGTCTGTTTGTACTCCGGGACATATGTTACAAGAAATCACCACTTGATGCGCGATAACTGGCTCAACTTCAAAATCACCATTGATAAAAATAATGAAATTTTTTGGAAAAACTTTCCAATAAATTATTAATGTCTTTAAGATCAGTTACTTACAATATGGTTCAAAACAACCAAGGATTTCAATACGTAAGGAAGGAAAATTCATCCATTTAATTGGATATAATCTTAATTTGGAGGCTCGCAGAGGTGGTGAAATCGAATTTACATAAGCGTTGTTATCATCAATGTTGCCATGAAAAATCTTTGAATTCATAAAAATGTACGAGTAAATCAATAAGTTCTTCAAGTTGGGTGCGTGTACCAGATGCTTACTTTTTCACTTCTATCCTCGTTCAAAATTGGATTCCAATGAACTCCATCAACGCTATAAGTAATTTTATAGGCTTCAATCCACGATTTTCCAGGAATTGCGGAAATGGTCGCTCCTTTTGTAATGAGCCCTTCAATGATTCGTTCCGATACGAAATCAAACTAAACGTATCAGAAGTTCACTAATGAAAATTATTTGAAATTACACACCTAATAAAATTACGAAAATTTCAAACCTGAATCCACTGTTCAGAGGAAGCTATAAAAGGAGCCCAACCAGAAGATCCTGATAATGCTAAATCGCGTATTTTAAACGTATCGACAAGAGTAGAAGAAAACGAAACCTGATAATCCAACATTTTTCCAGATTCAATGCCCATAGGTTCTAAACATTCTGCAACAATTACAGAAGGAAATTATGAGTAGGTGTAATTCATAACGTCATTTCAATAAAAACGCAATGATATTTACCTTTTGTCGTAGGTAGTGTACTTGAACTAGAACTGCATCCTAAAATTTGAACTAAAATAGAAGCTTGTTTTTCCCAAGAAAGTGGTTTAATACGAAGGTAACGTGCTTCTATCGGTGAATCAAATATTTGCTGAATTGGATGCGTGTTATCATAAGGGCCTCGGAAGACCTATTATGTAGAGATTAGAGAAGTTGAAATTAATAAAAAAAAAAAACTAAAAACGTTCATTCATGTTACAACTTACTTCAGAATCATCCTCATTTTTAATAAGTCTATACAACACACCATCGGTGCTATGCAAAACCTTGTATAGTTTTACCCATTCATTTAGTGATGGATCGCCAGCTAAGGTCATTCCGTAAATGGGTTGAACTTTACTTAGATCAATTTCTAGAAAAGGTTGAGTATCTGAAGCAAGCGGCTTCCAAGAATGCTGATTCTGTATACGTTCTTCTGAAAAATGCATTTTTTATTTATTTAAAAAATGGTTTTAGGATTTACCGGGTACATTGGCCGGAAAATGTTTACGAAATTTTAGTGCAATTTGAACTTTATAGATGAAAATATCGAGTAATAAGCCTATTTTAAATTTCATGTCATTCTATCTTTTAATTTAATTCGTTACCAACTTCGATTATTTGAGTATTTTTCATAGACTTACCTGTTATATTCAACTTCGCGCTTTCTGGCGTATTAAAATTATCATTGCTCGAACTTGCTGTGTATCTAGCTTGCTCATCGATTGCTTCATAACTAAAAAAATAACGAGTATGTCGTGAAATCAATCAATTTCGTATCGGTTATAAAGGGTGCGAAAATTTGTGAAGTTTGAAGTAGGTATAGTAACCAGACTTACTTTTTGGAAAGACATTTTGGTAAAGGAGTAAGAGTAACTGAAGGAGTTATGAATTCGTTTGTAGTACTTTCCGTTGAGGTTGAATAATTTTCAGTATATTCTGGTGTCATTTCTGTAGTAGAGCTTTCAGGATTTTTAGTGATATCACATGACGACTTCGAACATATATTTTCATTATTTATACACTGACAAATTTCACATTCATTTTCCAGTGTTACCGCTCCTGGCTGAAAAAAATACGCATGAATGTATTTTACTACCTATAATGCAAAAAAATACCTACCGCGAAGGGAAAAAGAAATGGAATTATTTGTTATACTTATCAGTTATCAAGTACCTTTGATAAAGAACCATTTGTTGTTACACAGGTACATTCTTCTTGAGCAACACAAGTAAATTCATCTCGCCAAAATTTATCTTCTGCGCATTCAATATCCACACATCCTGGGATACACGTTTGCGATGAAAGACAAAGCCCTTTTTCATTCAACTGATGTTTGTAATAATTACACAATTTATCACATTTTATTTTACATTCGGACCACCTGGTCCCAGGAGGGCAAGTTGGTGTTTCTGGAGAAGATATTCGCTCAGTTGAAGGGGTACCTAAAGCGATAAAATGTGCAGGAATAGAACATTAGTAGATTTCATTCGTACCATTAGTAGGCAACTAGGCATCCACTATACTCACTGCAAGAGCAAAATATGCGTATCTGATAATCGTTGCATAAACCAGATTTTTGTTTATCATTATTACAGGAAAATCCTGTCTCTGGACTGCAAATTATATCTTGTTCATGCGACATTCTCCAATCTGTTAAGTCTGATTTTGAAGTTCTAAATTTCGGTTTTTTCAACTTCAAAGCCCATTTTGGTTTTTGTTGACTGAATAGAAAATTATGAAAATATCAACATTTTAAATAGGTAAACCTAACTGTCAGTATTTAACAAAGAATTTGAATGAAATTATACTTACGTTGTTGAAGAATTGCGGTATTTGCAATCAATACTAGTCACGTAACCAGACTGACAAACGGAAATATTTTGTTCTTTGAGGTGACTAAAAGTTTCAAATTCGCCATTATTTTCACTCATTGATGGAGTGGAAATATCCAACCATTCACTCCATCCTTCTTTACAAACTAAAAAAATAGTATAATTGCAGCATAAATTAAATAGTTATATCACAGCGTAAGAAATTATATTTTGTTGTAGGTAAGTATTTTATTAACTTGTGTCAGTTTGGGGTGATTTTTCCAATAATTGTGTTCTGGTAAGGTTGTGATGTTCTTCTGCAAAAAAGATATCGAATTTGAAAATATCCAAAAAAAATTATTGCATTCATGCATTTAAATGAGAAACATACTTTTACATTCACAGTTAAACCTTATTTGGAACTGATGACAATTTTCTTTACAGTGTATTTTCTCATGTAAATCGCATTTTACATTTTGAAAATCTGAATTAGAGGTCTTGGATCTGCATGAAATATTTGTAATGCTCTCTGGAAGACAATCCAACCTGTCGTTCTGAAGTGAATATATACAAGTAGGTTATACATATGGAAATGGACTTTAACTGGGGTATTTTATGGATAAAAAGAAATTCCAAAAATTTTAAGACAAACCGTATTTTCAAAAGTGATGTTGTGCACGTTTATTTTTCCAGAAAAAGGTGTCAAAACAGTAATCCAGTCTGACCAACCGTTGATACATATCGTATTCGAAAGCATAACTGGCAATTCAGATGGTGTATTATCTTTTGGAGTTGTAACACCACAAGGTAATCCAGAACAAACCATTTTGCCTTTTGAGCAAAAGCTGAAAAAGTCAAATTTTATTTCCGTTCTTATTTAGGTATGATGCATAGGTAAAATGAGAAATTTCTTTCAGTTTAAAAGCAATATTATCAATGTATATTGCACCTTACCATGAAGAACATGAATCTTCCATAACCTTTTCATTTTCTTTGTAAATTTTGCCATCGATATTGATACACTCGCAATCCATTGGTGAAACGCATTCATTACTCGAGTCATTCTTTTTTATTAACCCCGGCGGACAGGTAGTTTTCTTGCAACCTAGATATGCGAAATATTGAAATAACGAGTCGATCATTTTGTATTGCGTCAATTACGTAAGTTTTCTAAACCAAAGTTTCAAGGATAGACAAACCTTCAACACATGCCAGTTTTTTGCATTCGTTAGAGAAAGGATCGACAGTTTTTATGCTTTTACAAGTATCTTCTGGACAAGGA
Organism: Maconellicoccus hirsutus; assembly: GCA_003261595.1. Classification (NCBI taxonomy): domain Eukaryota; kingdom Metazoa; phylum Arthropoda; class Insecta; order Hemiptera; family Pseudococcidae; genus Maconellicoccus; species Maconellicoccus hirsutus. Next base: position 27,986 of record QBDW01006963.1, read on the forward strand.
TCAACGCATGCAGAATATTGCGTGCCATTTTCACATTGTAGAGCTGCGAAAATATACAAATTAAATTTAGATTTTCATTCTGAAAATTCTGGCCGAATTTCATACTTACGACATAAATCTATCGTTCGCCATTTTAATGATAACCCTTTATAATTACATTCTTGAGCGTACGCTGCAAAAACTGTACAAATACACTCACAATCGCCGCCTTGATCGCATGCGCATGAATCGAAAACACATCTTTAAATAAATTCATCGTAAATTACAACAGCGTTTTCAAAGAACAATTAGGTACGTAATCTCTAGATATCAATTATTAACGTCCATATTACCTTTTATAATAATCTTCTACGGGAACCTCAGCATGACATTGTTTGAACACCGCACTATTTTTCAGATAACTACATTTTTCAATTGCCCAAAATTTCCTATGTGGATTAGTAACGCATGGATCCTAAAAATGGGTAGTACAAAGATACAAACCATTAATAATAAAGTAAAAAAAATAGGTACATGTTTAAAATAGAAATGAAAAATTATATGCAACATGACATACTACACAATGGGTTGGTGACGGACAGTGATGTTGTAGTTTCCAAGAATCAGCAAATAACGAAGGGGTTACTTCGAATAACCCTCCTGAAGGAGTTTGAAAATCATCCAATGAATTGTCATTATAATTTCCACAAAGACCATTCATCTAAAAATTTAATTTGGGATTAGATATGTTTAATTCCTGAAGCCCAGTGCATATTGTATTGGTACCAGGTGCCTATGACGATACTTGACCTTATTTTTCCATTTCGGATGAACCTGAAGATCAATTCTAGTTCCTTTATCCCATTGCAATGATATTGATAAAGCAGGCACAATGACGAAAACGTACTTTTCAGTTTCAATAATTTTTAAACTGAAAAAATATCGATTTTAAGAAGAACTAAATTTTGAAAAAAATTATAAAAAATAATTAAACCAACTTTTTATATTGTTTATCACGATTTTCTTTCTTTTCTTTATCCAAAACTAAAATCTCGGTCTGGTCAAATACTCCTACGTTCAAACTAACAGATTTTGTGCAACTGGTTCCTCCAGTACCACATGGAACAATCTGCGTATAAATCATATGTTGCACTTAATAGGTAAATATTTTTAAATTTTAATAAATTTTCAATGGATGTTTTCTTTCTAACCTCCAAAATAACCGTGAAATTTAAATTTTCTGAAATGGATCCGCGAGAAAATACATAATCACAGGTCCCTTGAAAATCATAAAATTTCCCGTCGAAAGTGCGAAAATGTGAATCACCCCAAGAGGAGCATGTAGCAGAGCACTGCTTTTTCGTACACTCCCAAGTTCCACGTATGCAAGTACTAAAATCAATAAAAAGGTCTAAACGTGATATTCGTGTGTTATTGGTAATTTTTATCCATTTTATAAAATATAGGTAACTGTATTAGGTACTAATCATCGATAAATATATCTTCATTACCAGTTATTGCACCCTTCTTTCATTGATTCTTTGTCATTATAACTACGTCCTCCATGATGGCAAGGGCATTCGATGGGTTTGATACACTTTTTTGTTACTGATTCTAAAACATATCCCTCTTTGCACGCACAGCCTGGATAACATTCTCTATTGGAAAACTCCGGTGGATTATGCATATTCTGAAAATGAAATCACGATTAGGTAGGTAAGTATTTTTAATAAATAGGCGAATATATTTAGATTGAAGTATATAATGCAATATAAAAAATCGTCGTTACTCTGCATGTGATGGGTTCAGGAGGTTCACAATCAACATATTCCATATTAGGTGAAGGGCATGATGTTTGATTTTTATACTTCAGCATTTCTTCCGTAGAAGCAGCATGACATTGCCACGCAGCATTTTTGCATTGACTGAACATTACAGAAATATTTAATAGAAAAATTATCGTAGGTCTTATATAATTTCACATTCGATACGTAAAGTTGAAAATACTCGTACATATCATCTATTCTTAAATAATTTGTTCAATTACCTATACCTAATTACCTACCAAGATTGTAATCCGAGTTGTTTTTCGTTACGAAATATGATTTGTTCAGCTAAATATTTTTCGTTATTATAAATACAGGGACATTCACTGATGGGTATACAATTTTCATTTTCATCTAAAGTGTAACCAGATGGACAAAAACATCCTTCTACGCAACTTTCTTTACAAAGTTCCTTGTGGGATATATCACCGCAACTTCTCTGACACGAGTTTTCACACATTTTAAATTTTTGTCCGACGGCGCAATGAATACCTGTGCAGCAGTAAAGTTTTTTTTTGGTAATACTAAAATTTATGAACAAATTTATGCTCACTATGATATAGGTAACTATGTAATAGGTAATTACGTATGAAGTCTAAGTCAGATTATCTATGTATAACTTACCACATTCCCTAATTTGACTTCGCCAATCGATAGTTACTCCACTTTTTGCGCATTTGTTTGCATAAATCGATAAAATAGAACAATAACGATCGGTCCAGTGTTTACCATTGTAAGAACATAAATCACTTAAACAATCTTCATAATAATCTTGAGGATTGATGATGGCGTGACATTCTTGAAACATAATTAGACGAGTAGTTGGATTGTACGTAATTATACCATTGTGAAGGTCGTGTTGAGATCTTATTCATTGAACAACTTTAAAGTTTACCTTCAAAAACAGAATTAGTCAAATTTGCACAATAACTTTCGGCCAATGGTTTATTTTGTATGTTAATTTCACAAATGCCCACACTATCAAAATGTTTCTCCATGGCGCAATTTTCTTTGGTCCTCCATTTATTTGCAAAAGCTAAAAGATCTTGTTCAATATCACCTTCGGGAGTCAATAAATCGTCGTTTTGATTGCTATTGAAAATTCCGCAAAGACCCTTTAAATATCATTGAATTAGCAATACAAATTTTCAAACCGTCATGATTCAATAAAAATAAAGAAAAATTAATTTTCTAACCTTTGTTTTTCCGAATAACGAAGGATCCGCTAGTATTTGCAGCTTATTTTTGCTGTCCCAATATATTTCAAGACCATTTGGTAATATAACTACAAAAAAATTATTCTTGTTGATACATCGATTTGGGCTCGTTAAATTATATACAGACTCTGTTTTACAATTCAATTTTTCATACCCTCTATCAGAAACGACGACGGTTTTCTTATCAATACATCATTATTCACAACGATAGGAAAACGTTCTACTTCAATCTCATCAACAGCTACTTTTTGAAAATCTTTCAACTTGATTGATTTTTTATCATAACGAATTAAAATAGTTTTTACGCACTGTTTTTCGTTCGCTCTGGGTTCAAAAGTGCCCTAAAGTTTAAATATGAATTAAAATAGGTAGTTTTAATAGGTATAGGATGATTTAATTTGCAAGGAAAATTACCTCAGAACACAACGAATTTTCCATTTCAATTGAATAATTACTTGTTGACACCAGTTGATAATTGCAAGACCCCATAAAATTGTATTTTTTCCCATCAAAAGTACGAAAATGTGGATCGAAAATTATGCATTCTGCTTTACATACGGCTGTAGTACAAGTCCATTTTCCATTTGAACACGAACTAAAAAAAAGTTTATAAGAAATTACATGAATTTTTTTTATTCGTGGACCAAATCCTGAACTTTTAGCCTCCTAGTATACTTGTTCCCAGAAAATATTTTTTTTAAAAAGTCGAAAAATTCTATTTACCATTTATTACAGTCGTTTTCGATGACGCTTCCTGGTTCATGTATTTTTCCTCTCATCGTACAAGGGCACGTTTCTTTTGCAATGCACGTATTATTATGCCAAACATTCCCGCTAAGACAAACACAACCCTCTTCGCAATATTTCTGTAAACCTATAGGAGTAATTTCTGCTGACGTGCATGTTGCTTGATTGACTGGTAAGCAGTTCGTGTAGGTTTGGTTGAAAGAACAACTGTAGGCTAAGAGATTTACAAAATATTTTAAAATTTTATTGCAAAATAAATTATAATTAATAAATAGGTATATTCAATTTTTCTTACTGCAATTATATTTTTCACGCCATTCGATTGTTTTTTCAGGTGACATTTGGTTGCAAAGTTGAACAAATTTAGCAAAAAACTGACACATGCATTGCATTTTATCAGCCTTTCTGCAGTTACATATTGACCATTCACATGCTTCAAGATATTCCTTAATGCTCAATTTCTACAAAACCAAATCAAAAATAAATCAAACTTTCCATGAATGCATACCAACGGTAGGTACAGTAATGAAAAAATGGAATTCCTACATTTAAACAATGTTTGAAAATAGGATCGCTGTTAAGCTTAGAGCAAACTTTTCTTCCTAGAATTTGATTTTGCTTCTTACATATCTCCTCTTCTTCAATAGGAGATTTACATTCGCCTAAAAAAAAAGAGACGTTACATTTAGATTCCTCAATCGCAAGAATACGAGCAATTCAAACCAAGTAATGAATATTAGAAATATACATACCCGATAATGAGGTAACAACAGCTTTATTAACGTGTTCCACAAGGTTAAACGGAACCATAGGAGCGCTACCCTTTCCACACAACCCACTTGTTCTATTCCAAAATTCGACTCCAAGATTTACTTGCAATTCGTCCTAAAAAACGTTTGGCAAGTGAAAAAATTTTCACCAATGGCGACAATAATTACCTGTAAATTCCAAAGTATATAAAGATTCGCTGCAGGAAGATACACCAAAATGGTTTTTCCACTGGCTACTTCAACTTTCAGGTCATTTAGTTGACTGGGTACGAATAGCTGTTGACCACTACTCATTACATTCAATACAGGCATTTGATTGACTGCAAAAAAACGTATTTTTTGATTTCCAAGAAATATTATTAACCAAATCATCGCAAGATATATTTACCTGTTTTGCTTAACACGTATCTTTCATTGTTGATATAAATTACGATACTCTGAATTGAACCATTTTTCAGATCAGCTTGAATTTGAAATAAATTTTCCAAGTCGTCTCTCACAAGTACGTAAGAGCAATCAGCTTTAAAACTAAAAAGTAAATAAATTGTAGGAGGATATTACAACATCAGCGAACTTCGGTAACAAATAGAAATTTATTATTGAAGAAATCATTACCTGAATAATTTTCCATTAAATGCTTTATAATGAAACGGACCCCACAACATACAGATTGTTGGAGACGGTGTCAATTTAAGTAATTTAGATTCATATTGAGATAATTTCACTCCGTCGACTATTCTACCTGTTGTAAAAAATTGTTTCGATCATTGATTTGTTTCGATTCGATAAAATAATTAAAGTTTCAAGATGAAAAATAAATAAGTAATCAAGTACTACTCGCCTATTTGACATTGCGGTACATCACTTGGAGTAAATTTACCCTCAGAGTACAAGCAAGTATATTTCGATTGAAATTTCACCTCCGGTGACATTCCAGCGGGGCAGGACAGCTCGCATGAAAATTTCAATTCATCTCCAGAACAATTATAATTACCATTGAAATTCAGTTTCGAAGGGTCGCAAACTTTGATTGCTGTAGATGAATAACATTAGATGTCAATTAGTGAACAATAGCTAATCGTGGTTTGATTTTAACCATAAGTAATAATTACAGTATTGGCATAATTCCCCTCGAAAATCTTGTGAACAAAAGCAAGTATCGGTGTCAACGCATTTACCACCGTTTTGGCAAGGCGGGTTGCAAAGAGCTGGATGGCATTGAAATAGTTAATATTTGTCGCGTCTTAATTTATAAATAAGTAATGTAATAAAGTAATCACTTACGAATACAATTTGGAACTATTGACCATTCTTTTTTCGAAGGAACCCATTTGCCGTTTTCGCAACGAATGTCAACATTTGTTGTACCATCGGGAAATTGTTTTCCAGGCATACAAGATATGGAGCAAACACTACGAATATGAGGATATTACAGTTTGATGTATGCTTTAGCATTGTTGGTGTACTAACGATTGAGGTGACAATAAATTTTGAGGGAATAATCAAGCATTAGATAGGTTTGTTTGCTTGGTTTTTTGAGATTTAAGTAGGTATATACAATTGGTCGTGTACGGGGGTATTCGGTAAGAAATAAATAAATTAGGCATCTTGTAAACAATAAAGAATATTATCTAAATACTCGTATTAATAAATTAATCAAAAAAAAATGCATTACTCAGAAAGGCATTTCCGAAAGGAAAATAACGGTGGTTTCGGCAAATCGGAACATGGAACCTTTTCGAATTCGCATAAAGGACCATGGTAATTGGCAGTACACTGGCATACATTTGGTTTAATACATTTTCCTCCGTTTTCACAAATAGGTTCACATTTAGCTAATGAATAGCACAATGAATGAAATAAAATTCAAGAATGAAGTAGGTAAAAATTTCAACAAGAATGTTGCCTACTGCACTTCATAGGTACACATTGGTTGTAAGTAGATAACTTAGGTATTGGTAAGTTAGCCCAGACATGTGAATGATACTTACGTTTGCATTTTTCTATAATTGGTTTTCCAGATTTTACTCCCGTCCATGAATTATTTTGACAAATGTATACTACACTTTCGTCTCCATATTCCGTGAGAAATCCTTCTTTGCAAGTGACACGACAAGAACTGTACGAAAGAGTTAAATGATCGAATACAATGATCAAAAAGTAGTAATTTTTCGTATAAACAGTACACACTTGGAATTTGAACAAACAGATGCAGAATTTATCGGTGTGACAAATTTTCCGCAAACTTCCTGTATAGCTTTCAATTTTGTCTTTTTTGGTTCTTTGTTTGAAAACGTCTCTTTTTCGAAATCGCCAAACCTCGTCTCAACTATGAGATCTTTCTGCTCAGATTCATCGCTGCAATGATGAAAATTAAGCGTCGTTCCAAGGATCATTTATTTTTGATGAGTTCGCGTGTTTACCAATGCGATATACGAGTAATTTAACATTTATACTACATACCTCAGTTCGATATCCGAAGAATTATTTCGAATTTCCGTCGAGCTGTTAGTAAAGTCTGAATTGTCCAAAAAAGCATCGCTACGGCGATATAGTCCACCGATCAAAACGAAAAAATAAAACGATAAAACTTTCATCTCAAAGAATTTACGTAAATTAATTACTAGTTAACAAAGGCCGGTAAGCAAACATGTTAACTCATCGTGGAGTACAATTTGAATGAAAATTAATAGGAGGGTGTTGGTGAATATATTTTCCAATCTCAGGAAGTTCCTATCAAAATTGCGATATCGTAGTTTAATATTACTGTCAAGTAGGTATTTGCAGCTTCATTGGTTATTATTATTCATATTTTGATAGTAATGTAAGAAAACAGTCGTTTCACCATTTCCTAGAAATATTTTTACTGTATCTTTTGTCCTCATTAATTTGACCATGATCCCATTTAAATGTCCAGACGTTATTTGAACGTAATAAATGTAGTATTGATGATAAAGACAAAATTACAGGAAATTTGATATCTTCTGAAAGTTGTGGGCGCTTTGGGAAACTTGAATCATACCTGTTCATGTAGTTGTGAATTAAAAAACTGATAATAATTCATATGTATATGCAACTAAATTTTCAATTTTTTAAATAGGCCTACGCTCTTCTCCTTTGGAGGAATGTGCGGTATAATAAGTTCAACAAAGAAAAAAATATTATCCCAGTGGAATTACGTTTCCTCACTCCTCAAGCCAGCAATTAATGCATAAATTTGAGAACAAATTGAAATAAAGTCGTTTAATTCGTAACAAAAAAAAATTTCAAACTAGAAATGTACAGAATTAAGGGAAAACTGACTTGTTTCAAACGTCGTACTACTCAATATTCGTTTAAGTTAATTATCTATCTTCATTTCGAATTTGTAGGTATTCGAAAAGAAACAAAAACATTATTCATTTCCAGTTAAATAAATACACCACGTCCACGTAACAATTTATTTATTCTTCTAAATACAGCTTAACATGCAAATGATCCAAATTACAAATTACTAGACAGACCACCTTTCCAGTAAAACAATTACTCCTGAACGTACTGCGTATTACTTCTTCAGTTAAAAAAAAAAAAATAAAACAATAAACGAAGAAAATACGCGTTCGTGAAAGCTTGTTATACTGTATAATTCAAAAACTGAACTTTCATTTTCACATTCTTTATTTTACTAGTGCATTTAACATAACATCAATTCGATAAAACTTCGCCAGTGAAATGATCACAAATTGTATCACAACAATAACAATTTAAAGAAAAAGTGTATCCAATTTTCATTTGCTGCATAGTCCACTGTTTGATTACATCTGCAGATAAATAAAAATTGAAAATTCTTTCCCATTTGCTTTGTATTACTCGCTGTTAACGAATATCTGGGTACTTGCCAAGTGAATCGTTTATTGCAAACATCCCCAAAATGAAATTATTTCCAAAGTTATTTTGTTTTTGAAAACAAAACAAAAAGTAGGTAAACCGTTTAAAAATCGCATCATGATATGCGATTTCGTAGGCACCGAAAAAAAAATCAATATTATACATTACATTACAATAAATAATTACAATACAATAATACACAGTGTAAGACACAATTTTTGTAAAAATCACGTTCAACAATTCGTAATTAATTGAAAAAAAATCACGTACTTGTACTGCGCTCGCGTTTACCCGAGAGAGGAAAAAAAATTATCCATATATATTAAAATAAATTGTACCCTTATTCCGTTTAGATAATGGTAAACTTTACATAGGTACGAATCAGCTCATTTAACTTAATATAAAAACGCAAAATATTTCTCAAATATTGCAAAATAAAGTAAAAATACCTCGGGAAAAATTTTAATAAACATACATTTAGTATATACAGTACAATAAATTTATCAAAATTTTATATTTTTTACAGGAAATCCTCATAATCTACGATCATGAGTCTTGATAAAGTGTTTCCACACATCGACAAAGAATAATTTTCTACACGTTCAATTTGGAAACATAGACTAAACTAAATTAGATACCTACTTGGTATGAAAATTTCATCATCATGATGAATTGGAATTACTAAATTTCAAATACGAGTGAATTTAGTCCTTGAAAAAAATTATATCGTTTGTGAATTATGACAAATACTGCGGCATCCCACTAAACATGTGAATTTTAAATAAGAGACAAGTTTACTTTTGAGTGAATATTTGGTCCCATGAAATGTTACATGCGTCAATAATAAGTTTATAATGAAATTGAACGTAAAAACTCAAATTGAAACCTATTAATTCGTGTGTTAAAAAATTTATGAATAAAAAATCTTTTTTTTCAACAGTGAACGTGCAAACTAAAAAGTATTTATTTTTATATTACGTCAAAGAATAGAGAAGAAATCAGGAAATTTAAGTAATCATCATTCGTCAGAATTATTCTAAGCAGGCATGTAAAAAAATACAATGATGCCTGGTAAAGTTGATTTTTGTCTCGTTCATTTTTTACATTTTCATAAATATATACAGATAGTATAATTTTTTCTTTACAAATTATTTACGTAACAAAGGAAAAATATCGTCCTTTTCGTTCACTATAGATGTAAGACAGAGGGAATTTCTTGCTCACGACCGACTCGGTTATTTCCTTCATCAACTTATACTTGCACTATCTTCTTTACGTTTTCCCTGAACTTGTAATAAAAACCGTATCAAGGCTCATAATACAATACGCCGAATATTTACCGGCTAGAAAACGGTTATATATTTATGTTACGTCTGGAATGATTTTAACTTCGTCCATAAACTTCGTAAAATTCGTTCTAAAATGTGAAAAATTACAACATTGACTAATAAACCGAATTAAACTTTGAAAAACAACAAGTAGCAAATAATTAAATACTATACATAAAAACAAAGCGAAAAAGTCTTCGACTAAACAGATACGTAAAGGTAACTTTTCAAGGAGTGTGATACGAGTAACAGCGAAAACAAAAATTACATCGGTAAAAATTCTAAATCAATACGAAATAAAATTATCAAGCACGTAAATGAAGCTAATGAGAATGGCGTAACAAAATATAGTGGTACTTGCTAATGATTTAACTAAATCTACTACATGTATTAGCTAAACTACACAGGATTTTTTACCCACTAATTCTGAGCCGATTTGTCATTAACATCATGCTATGTAATTTATCTACAATGGAAACTAAACATAATTAAAACATAGATTCACGGAATTCGCAACAGAGGAGGTTGTAAACACCTTTTGGCTTAATTTTTCTTTTAAATTAACGAAATGTTTTAAATTTTTGAAATTCGATTTTTCCATGAAATTTAAAATAAGGTTTTTTCTTTTAAATCAAAAAATCGAAAAAGGGTAAAAACCAATCGATAAAAGACGTTTATCCAATTCACCAATTCCGTAATTACCGAAAGTAACAATACAGAAAACTCATTCATAAAGTATTCTTGTTTACTCACAAATTCAATTTGATACCGTCGTTCGACTGAACCGCAGCTGAAATGCTGCAATTCGATGTCATATTGTGAGACGGCGTATTGATAGCGTCCATGTTATTTTCACTACATTTTGGTTTCACTTCGAACGAGTTTGATACTTTGGCGGAATCCATGACAGTTCTGTTATCTTCCAAAGTAACATACGCCATCTTGATGGGAGAGGCGGTATCCAGTTTAACATCTTTGACTCGATCTTCTGCGGCGCTATTACCAGACGATTCGGATTTCTTGACATCTTCGTTGGTGATTTTATTACGATCGGATATTTTTGGAATTTGGAAATTCGTATCCAAATGTTTCTTTATCAAGTTGCTAACAACTTGGGAAGGAGGTTGTGGCTTGTACGGTTTATCCCCGTCGCCGCTTTCTTGAGTAGATGGACTAGATCGTTTTGGAATACTCGTAAAGATGGATTTATTGTCGCTATGGATCTTCGAAGATGAACGTATTTTATCTTTGCGATTGAGATCAGCACCGTGTGACCCTTTGGGAGAGTGGTTGGTTTTTGATTTCGACGAGCTACTCGATTTTGAGGAGTGTTTCGAGGACATATTACTGCTGACTTTATTACTCGACGAGCCCGACGTCGGAGGTTTATACGGTAGAGATTTCTTACAACCAGTTGCACTATTGATGGAGGCTTTCGAAGGGTGCTTGGGCGATCCGCTGCCAGGAGGAAGTGACGAGCTTTTCGTTGAACCGGATTTCGAAGAAGAGTCTTTCGTCCGGGTTTTATTAATCGTGATTTTAATACCTTCCGGGCCCGTTTTGACTTGATACTCGTTGGTGGTTTTGGCAATGGCTAAATTTTTCGCGTCTTCCGCTCGAATCACTTGCGGCGCATTTTTTACCTCTTTTACAGCCGGAGCATTACCTTTATTATTCTCGCTGCCGCAATTATCATCGACGACGCCATCGCCGCAATGCTTTTGCGATTTTAATTTATCGATGACGGCCGACAAAGAGCCTTTTTTGTTCTTGCCTTGAGTTAACGTATACGCGAATTTTGAATCGATTGTGAGCGCTGAATTACCGTCGTATTGAGGAGACATAATGAGATTACTCGCTTGCACGTCAATTTGTTTGGATTTGCCGCTGGATGATTTGAGCTTAGGACTTTGATGCCCGGAGCCGCTGCCATTTCCATTACTAGAGCTTTTCTTTTCTTTATGCTCGCGTCCAGACGAGTCTTTATACGATTTACTTTTAGCTTCGTTGTTAACTTTGCTAATAGACGATGGAGACGTGACCGCTGATTTCAAAGCTGACATGCTGGGTTTACCAGAACTCCCGGAAGAGACGCTTTTCGGAGACGAGCTAATGTTATGTTTCGGGCTATTCGACGACACGCCCATTTTTGGACTATTGGACATCGGACTAGATGAACTGGTTGTATTTTGCGATTTACTCGACTTGATGTTATTATTACCAGCGACGCCAACGCTGTTTGGGCTCACTTTACCAACCAACGTTACGGAGGGTACTTGCGGAGTAGGCGTTACGGTAAATTTTCGCAGCGTGTTACTAGGAGGAGACCTCGGACTAGACGATTCAGTAGGTTTGATGCTGACCGATATGGGCTTCGACAAGGGATCCGCTTTCGCTGGTATTTTTTCCGGTGGTCCCATAGGACTATCGTCGTGCTTACGTTTCTTCTTCTTCTCTAGACGCGCTTTCTCGTCAGGCGTTCTGATTCTTTTTCGATCGTTTTTTGCCCGATCGTCGGATATATCTTTGGACGAAATCGGCGTAATCGTAAGCGACGTCGGGATAGACGGGGTAGACGACGAAATCGGAATAATCTCGATTCCGGGTCTTCTATCGAGGCACATGCTGCTTATGACGCTTTGCAAACTCGCACTACATTGCGTTGTCGACGACGCAGTCGACGACGGCGCTGACGTAATCGGTGTAATACTCACGGACGGCGGAACCAGATTTTTATTCTCTAGCTCCGATAAAATGGACGACGTCAGCGCTATACTATCCTCGTTTTTTGGAATTTTATTTTCGGTAATTTTCAAAAAATGTTGAACATCTTCTAAACTATTCACCTCCATGAGTTCGTAGTTCGACTGAGGTTTATCATTGATTGGTACCTCGGACGCTAACTCAGCCAGAACTGAGAAATCCAAGGAACTCGACGAGCTCGGACTCGGATCTTTGGTTTCCATTACGATCTCCTTACGCGGGGTAGTGGGCTGTTCCGAATCGCTGGAACTATCAATGACGATTTCACAATCATTAGGTAACCGTTGCGGTTTCGAATTATTGAACGATTCACCGCCGCCGCTGCTGGACGCGACGGCTTTACGATTAAAAAACGGTTCCAGTAAATCTCTCGGTTCCGATTTAGATTCAAATGCACGATGTTGTTGTTGTTGCTGTTCGACGGTATTATCTAAAAAAGGTAACGGTTCCGCGGCATTAAACGAATTCGGTGGATTCATCTCCGTGACAAAAGATAATGCCAGCGGGTTGCTCGATATGTCAAAAACCTCATTTGGGCCGAATTCGTCGTTTCTATTAGACAAAGAGGGATAGCCGTCTAACGAGTTGTCGCAGCTATCCGAAGTTTCAATTTTTATCGGCACACTTGGATCGAAGTCAACGACAGGGCATTCGCCATTTTCTTTAGTGCACTCAGATTCCATGTGGTTTTCGGCGTTTTCGTTCAAGTCAGCGACGTCGTTATTCGTGCTAGACTCGTTCATATCTTCTTCATCCGATGCGTCTGTTTGGCTCTCCCATAAACGTATCAAAGCTCGCATTGTAGCAGGAATGGAAAACGATCTGAAAATGTAATATATCAAGTTGATTAATCCAATTTCATTTTTGATAAAATTTAATTTCTCCTTCGATCACCTTTGAAGCGCGCGACCAGCGCATTCTTGAGCATTGATCACGGACGCGTTGGCATCTTCCGATGCCATTGAAATATCACAACGAAGGTCGGACACATCACTCAAATCTAATTCCGCCGTAATTAAGGTTTCGTCAATCGGATGTTCGAATGATACGGTTATTTGTTGCAATGATAATGGAATCACTTCGAACATGGTGATGTCGGAAGGAACTGCAAATAAAACGCAAAAACATTACGTAAGTAAAAACGCTTGTACATTTTTCGATAATTGGTAAAAAAAAATATATAGACTCAAAATTCACCACATTAACTCGACTATCAATCGAATAGGAAATACGAATTAGCAAATAACGGAAGTTACTATCAATATTACACGTTCTTATGGTTTTTACAGGAATAACAACCTTATCAGGGTATCACTCACTCGCCCATTTTCAATTAGCACTGCTGCGTATCATTCTCACGATTTCTTGGAATGACGACAATTTTTATCAAAATCACAAAAATAATAATGAAACAAGGATAACGTTCTAATAAACGGAAATACAAAAAACAGTAGCCCAAAAAAATTCTGCGCAAAAAAATAAATGCACGAACATTTTTTTTAAATTAAATACGAAAATTCAACAACCCTACAGAGTAAAATAAAAAAAAGCATATTTTTCACAAAAAATCCTAGCCCTTAACAATTCAAAGAAAATCAAATTTTTGAAAATGTGCAAATAAATAATTAAAAAATTTTTCAAAGCATAATCAAAACTTTAACATAAACACAAACTTGTGCTCAGTTTCCAACATATTTCTTAATTTTTTAATAATTAACTTTTTTATTTGCGGCGTACTTTGTTGATCTTTGACGCAATGTCAAATTTGGCGTTTATTTCACCAAATGACTTGGGCAGTAACATGTTCTCTGCGCATTTTTCAAAAAAAAAAAAAACAGTAAGAACCAATGTCATATACAAGTTGGTAGTACGTTTTTATAGTAGTTTAAAACAATTAATTTTTCCATCAAAATTTCATAATTTTAAGAAAAAATAGTTCCGATAAATTTGAAAAATCGTGTTTTAAAGGATTTTTTTTTTTAAATTTTCGTCATGTACAGCAACTGAGGCTTGAGGCGAGATTACAGTAATATGAAAAATTCCTTTTCACGCAATAAAAATTTTCAAATGTTTGATGATATAAATGAAAAAAAGAATTATGATAAAATAGTGATGTTTCAGCTTTTATCATAAATAAGAGGAAATTGTTGAATGTTACAAGAAAAATACAAATTTGCTCAGAGTAAATTCTACAAATCAAAATTTCTAAACAAAATTTCGATTTCACGAATTTCGTCAATATTAGTAAATGTAGTCTTCATGTTGAAAATTTAATCGTGTATTTTGTCAAGAGTAAATTGAAATTGTACCACGAATATCATCGATTATTTCACCAATTTCGAACACTTCCTTTGCGTTGGAATTTTGGAAATCGGAGACATCCAATTCAATAAATGCGCAGGTGTGGTGAAGGTAACTAAAAAAATTAACTTTCGTATCCAATGGCTCCGACAACACTTACTTAGTCTTTGCAATGGTTCATTGAAAGTATTCAAATCTTTTAAATCATCGCTTCCAAAAAACTTCATTCCAAATCCATTACTACATTCTGGATCTGTGAGAAGATAATAAATGGAATTAAAAAATCATGGAATTGATATTTTATGTCAAATATATAAGAAAAAGATACAGTGAGTTTTAATATGTAATGATACTAACCAGAAGACATATCTAAATGCTTATTCTGCCGGTCTGAAATATCTGAAGAAAAAAATATCAATTTTGATGTTCAGTTTTGTTTCAATTTTTATATCATAAATTTTGATAGAAGCGAAATACGAATAGATTAGTATAATCGATGTACGCCATTATCAACATATTGCTAATACTTAAGCATCGGTAATCAATTCACATTGATTAAACCAATCATAAAAGTAATTGTAAATTGCTATCTCGAGATTTTTAAACAGAATAACAACAAACTCAACAAATTTTACCTTCGGTAGCTTTTGGTCTGATGCATGACGAAATGAAACTGTTAAAAAGAGCTTGTTGACGGAGAAGAGGTAATATACGAGATACATGAGAAGGATGAGAAAACGGGATACTTTGTACGATATACGCTTGTAAATCATAGTTCTCAGTCATAATGTAACAATGCCGTTGATCCGGTAGTGTCTGTAAACGAAGAAAAATTTAAATTGAAATCATTACACGCATTAGCCAGGAATTTAGATCACTAACCACAATAGATGAATCTTCGTCGCATTCGACAAATTTTTTGTGAATTTCACGTTTAATTAAGGATAGAAGAGGGAATGGTCCTTCTATCTTGTTGACTTCTATATCCGTAATATTTTTCATTTGTTCTATAAGCGATTCGCAAATGGGCATACGTTCTTTTAATTTCATGACAAAACACGCTGGTAACAAATTTGTATTAGATGAAGTTAATTCTTCATAGATATGAGTTCTGAAAGGAAACAAACGAATGAGAAATTGAAAAAAATTGTAGTGGAGTAAAATTGTAACACGTACGGTTGTTGCGAGTTCTGACTTTCATCCATTTTCTCGGATTTTATGATCTTGACCAGAGGTTGTGTTTGAAGTTTATTTGTAGAAGAACTTTCTAAGCAAAGTGATACGCTGTAATCAACCTCTGGTAAATCCAAAGTCAAAGGTTTAGAGGTTTTTTTCGTAATATCTAATAAGTCGTACGGCGATATGAAATAGATTATTTTCATAGGATGACCTGCAATTACGGAGTATTAGAAAAGTGTATGTTGTAGAAATTGTGATAGACATTAACAGCATACCTCCTCTTCTTTTTTGTACTAAACCAACATCAGATTTATGAATTATATGAAACGGGTCGTTCACAAATGAGCATTGTAAGTCCGAAAGTTGAACAATATCTGCCTCCAAATATTGCAATGAACTAAACGCTTTACTTTTAACTTTTTTCTCAGCATTTATATTATAGATTGAGATTAATCCTTCAAGTTGTAAAGTGAAATCTTTGAAATCTCGATTTTCTAACGTAATTTTTAGCTCTTCGCAATTCTGGAAAATTACGTATAAATAAACCGAATATTACATAAATAAAAGGAACAACATTGATAATACGTATATATCGTTATGTAATTAAAGAAATTTATAATACCTGTTGTTCAACTTTTCCTTCATGATGAATTTTTACATCTTTAATATCGCCGTTGGATTCTAGGACAACTTCGACATAGAACATATCTGATGATATGAACCATTCTAACGATGAATGGCCGGAAACAAATTTCAAGCTTGACAATGGAAAATTACAACAGATTAATTCACTTTTTACACACAGCAATATTGAAAAAAATAGTACCCTTACCCTAAATGACGACTAATAACTTCCAATCTTTCTATTATCGCGGGGAGAGAGGAAACCAAAATATTTTGTTGTAATATGTCTAAACATTCTTGCAAGTAGTTCTTTTCTGATACTTCCAGCGCATATCTTTTTTCCTGAATACGTCGAGTCAAAAAAGATTAATTAAATGGATTAACGAAACGTTCAGATTCTCAAACTAACACAATACTTACTAGTAATGTCATACGCAGTGATTTAGAATATTCTTTATAGGATTTGTAATTACCGCTTTTGGTGCGGAGTTTTTCCATCAAAAAACTTGCCGTTTCGTCCATATCGACTAGAAGGTGTAAATGAGATCATTTAGAGGGAGCAATAAAATTAAACAATGAATAGCAACAATGACAGAAAAATTCTCATCTCGACATCAAAATAATAAATTAGTTATTATTCAAATATCGAAAATATACGCAATGTTCAGAAACAAGAAACTAGGTAAAGTGAAGAACAAAGAACCATTTAGAGTAAACTTCAAACAAATAAAAAATGAATTCTTAAGTAATCGAATTAATAAAATAGTTGAATGTTAACACGGAGAAATTGATCAAATTACCTCGTGTAAGAAGAAACAGTAGCAGAGTGAAGATCCGATATCACATCTTACTACTTCAACATATTGAATCGTAAAGCATAGTTAAAAATTCATCGTACTTAACAATGGAACTTTCTTCACAAACGTGGTATCTTCGTACCTCCGTCAATGAACAGTAGAACGATCATTAATATATTCTTGAAATATTTAGCGACATTAAAACGTTTAGAAACGCCATCAGAATCACAAAATACTAACTACCATGATACAAGTAAATTGTAACGTTACCACTAATCACCGCTACGCGTAATTCATTGATATCTCAGATCAATGGTAAAATTTCAATTTTTTAACACTACTTCAATAATCCAAATTGTCAAATTTATTCAGATCAAATTGATAAATTACACCAGCTAATTCCACCATACGTCTGTTAATCATAACTTAAACAAACACAGTCAAATTTTGAGAATGAGAAATCCTTCGAGAGGAATTCATTTATTTTTTGTTTTTATTTTATTTTTACTTTTCCTTTACTTTTTTGGCTTTTTGAAAGCCAACGAAATCATATGTCGATTCGATTTGATCGTTTGTAAACACGACCATCGATTATTTCGAAGTATCGATAGTGATAGTATCGTAAATAAATAATATTTTTTTATAATTATAAAATAATTAAAGCATAAAAACAGAACAAATGACTAAGGAAATACCACGATACTTAAATTGAAAGTCTGATCTTTCTTATATAAACATCATTGAAAAAAAACTCAAGAAGGCACGAAGAAGCACAAAATCTATTTTTTATGCTTTTCTCCGTCAATTGAATAGTTCAAGTTTTAGGTATTCTTTTTTTTTTTTAATAATGCAACGATTAAATCAAATTTAAATTAAGGTCTGCAATTTGAATAACACTATTGCATTTTGAACTTGAGTTTTAAATACATCCTGAACAATAAAATTGAAAATGATACAGGATTGAATTTTAAATTCATACTATACATGATATCGGTTTCAGAATTTCATACAAATTGTTATTTTACTGACTGGGAATACTTATTTTAAAAAAATATTACTTTATCAAATTGTACTTTCTAGTTAATTTAAAGATTTAGCGATAGGGAAATTATAATGAACTTTTTTTCTGCAAAAATATATTTTTGACAAATTTCATTAAATTTAAAAATTCAGGGATGATAATGTGATTTATGCTTAAAATTTAAGGATTTAAACTAGATTTTCATGTCTCTCGTATGAAAGCTCATAGGTACATGATGTGCACAAACATAAAGGAAATACGTTGATGCCAAAATGCATTATTTTTTCTAATTTCCGTAAGTTACCTAGTGTCCAAAAAAAAGATCAATAATTAAGAGAACTCAAAAAAAAAACATTTTTACAATTTATTAAAATTTTCCTTAAATGTAATAATAGGTAAGTACATGAAAAGGCAAAAAAACGGGTTTAAGTTTAGAACAGAGACATATATAACATCACTAATAAGGTTTAATATACAATTAAGTATGTTTCTATTGCAGAATCTTGAATATTAATGACATTATCAAGGAAATTCATCTTAAAAGGATAAAATTCAACAGATTTCATGTTGTTTTTATGTTTCTTATCGAACTTTTTTCATTACCTTGTAACCTCAACAACACAATAAATCCATCCTTACCCGGAAAATGAACTGGAAAAAGCATATTTTATTGATTTTTGAGATATAGTATGCGCATACTCTTGATGGGAAAGTGAATGAGCTATTTCTTAGGTACACCGGTGGTAGATAAAACACATTCTACTATCGCCCAACATTTCGCGATTCGTCAAACTCGAAAAGGTCCAGTTTTGTTGAATATATGTTGGAGAAGGAGACCGCATCATCGACATACTTCATCTTTCAGGTGAGTAATAATGTGATAAATCTAAAATTAATCGTTTGAATTGGTCATTTTTGTTAAAACGTTTTTTGTTTACCGGATGTAACATCAAATATTCATATTAGGTTATTTTTAGAAATTGAGGTGTTAACAGACAAAAAATATCTCCAATCGAAAGAAGCTCATAAATACCTACTTTGATTACCTAGTAAATTATTTGAGTACCACACATTTGAAAATATTTTTAGCAAGTGAAAATGTTTCAAATATTTTATGCAACATATTGCACGTTGATTTGCAAATTACAATATTTTGTTTGGAAAATTAAGGAATAAATCAATGATACTGATTATTGCAGATTTTTCTTTTACGAAACCCACACATGGTTGTAAAAACGGAATTAACACCACTTATCAAACCTCTAATTAATTTCCATTTCATGAATTGTCAATGACAACCTGAAATTCTCAACGAAATAAAAAACCACCTATATTGAAAAAAATTACTTCAATTCTTTTTATTCCATTATAATAATAGAACTGGAAAAAGTGGAGGTGCATTAAATCATACTTCCTTTTTTCCTTTATGTACTTAGGGTTAATCAGCATGTTTAACAAATGACAACCGAGACCAATAACTTTTTCAACATTTCGAAAAAAAAATAGCTTTTTATCTTTTATCTAATTACTTTTTAACTGATTTGCCGTCAATTTGCTTATTTCAAAAGTTATATTCCAAACTTTGAATTTATAGAGCAAATTTTACTACAAATAAAAACTTGTAAAGTGCTTTTCTCAGGTGTATTAAAATATGCCAGAAGGTATGAATTCGAAAAATCAAAATGCCAGTGAAGAAGAGGACTTGACATTGTTTGAAAATAAGTCTGGATTAGCTGAGGATTTGAAATTCTTAGCATCAATGCCAGAATTATGCGATGTGACATTTTTAGTAGGTGATACAAGAGAACCGGTGTGCGGTGTTCGAGCCATTCTTGCAGCTAGAAGTCGGTAAGCAAATATTTTCCAGAAAATGCTCACATTATGTATAAAGTAAAATGAAAGTTTTGTTTTTTATATTCAGGGTTTTTCATCAAATGTTTTATCAACAATCTTCTAGTCCTCAAAAGAAAAAAGAATGCCAAACTAAAGAAAATAAATTACGAATGTTCTTGAAAAGAAGTAGTGAGCCTACACTCAACGTTCAAAATAACTCTGGGTCAACGACAGGTTCAACTCAATCCACTGTGCGTCAAACCATTATAATACTATAGTAAAAAAGTCTATGATATGCTTGAAATAAATCTCATATGTCTAATACGGAATTGTATGGTTACAGCCTCATCAAACCTTAATAATCGACGAGTTCGAACCAGACGTTTTTCGACAGTTAATCGAATATATCCATACAGGCTGTGTTACCTTACAACCAAGAACATTACTAGGTTGAAATTAATACATGATTTGCTATATTTATATTATATACCTCCCCCCCCCCTGGAAAAATATACCTATATTTTTATCATACATTTCAAATTATGTATTTTTCAGGTGTTATGAATGCAGCTGATAGATATGGCTTAGAAGAATTAAGAAAATCTTGTCATGGCTTCATACAGTGTTGCATAAATGTAGATACCGTATGTGCCCTATTACAAACTGCAGATCGTTACGTCCAATACAAATGCACCAAAGCATTTCTAAAGCAAGTACGCAAAATGGAATATTTAATCACTAAAACAATTATATTGTAGCAATACATTTTTATTGGATAAAAATTTGATCAAACATGTACCTACCTTACCTACCTATGTTCTACATGTTGGCAAAACAAGAAATAGAATTCCCATCATAATTGGTTTGTAACATTTTTTCAAGTTCATTTAGAATTTTAAAATGACTTAAAACAAATGGACTGTAAACAGTTTGACGTGAATATGTGTTAATTAGGCCTACTTAAATAAGTGATGTTAACTTTTATCATTGTTACGTGTGCCCTACATCTTACCTCTTAGATGATGATTGACTCCCAACACACCGAAAGTAATGCAAGAATTTAATTTTTCCTGTTTAGTAATAATGATTATAATTTTATTCTCAGGTGTTAGAATTCGTTGATGAAAAAGGTAATGAAATATTGAACTTGGGCTCCTTTGCTCTACTACCCCTACATGTTGTACGCTTAATATTTTCTAGAAAAAGCTTAGTAGCTGATGAATTCACCAAATTTCAGGTAAGAATCAAACTTGAAATTTTGTAATTTACTTAATTCATAACTGTTTCAATATTTAACTTAATGTCTACCTTTGTATAATCCTACAAATTATCAAACAGCGTTTCTATTAATTTTAAGATGAACTTTAAATTGTATAAAAAGTTTGTCACGTCAACGGTAACGTCAACAAACTTGAAAACCATTAATTTTCCAATGAAATATGTTTTAAAAACGTCAAAAATTGACAAGTTCAATTTCAAAGCGAATGTTTCATCAAGTTTGAAATACAAACACACCCTTCTTGGAAAATTTTTGACAGAACGATAAAAATAATTTTCAATGCTTATCTTAACAAACTTCTTTATTGACATAAATCAATAATTTTAAATGTTTTTTCAGGCAGCTTTAATGTGGACAATGAAGTACAGCGATATGAACAGTGACGTTGACTGGAAAAAAGTTTTTAGAGATAATTTTCTCAGTTTGATAAAATTTCATAAAATTCCAGCCAATGTATTGATGAAAGAAGTTGATCCTTTGAAAGTTGTACCAAATGACATTATTGTAACTGCTTTAGCATATCAGGTATTACTCTTTTTATTATATTTTATTTAAACGTTATTATTTCTAATTTTTTACATATCACGCCGCTATCAGAGCCAAGTCGAGTGAATACGCGTATTTCTTAATTATCTGCTTCAAGTTCTTTTTCTAATTCTCACCAACTCTTTGAAACTTGAAAAAGAAAAGAATAGGTAATCGTGGATTAAAATCAATCAACCTGCATAGATTTTCAAATATTTTCAATTCTGATAATGAACAAAAAGTATTAAAAATTATACATTTTTCGATTTGGAAATTTGTCTTTAATGAAAATAAAGTATCAGAGAAAAAAATTCAAGAAACGCCGAAATGAAGTTAGAATACTGATCTCGATTTTTCTGGGTTAGGTAACTCATATTTTAAAATTTGTGTAACTATTTCTGCTCCTAATCACGGTGGTAACTTAAACCTTTATTACCTAAATAAATATTTATTCTTCTTATTTTCAACGATTGAATACCAATAAATGAAGTCATACTTCTTTAACCAAAAAATTTCAATAATTTGTTTGGCTTCTAACTAGAAGATAAAGTTTGCAATAAAATTAATAATTTCAGTTCGTTCTAATTTACGAACTTTCTAGTATTTTTAATTCAATACAGTCAGAAGGGGAAAAAATAAACTATTCGCTTTTCTGCTTTATCACTAGAAACCTAATCAAAAGTTTCAGCGATATTTTCTTCAATGAGTTGAGAAATCATGCCTTTTTGTGCTGAGGTCGAAGTGTAACAGTATCTGTCATAAATATTTACTTTTACCGTCGCAATATCATTCCTGTAGCACAAAAAGGTCATATCTAATCTCTCATGTATACATGACTTCTACGATTGTAGTTAATTTCAAGAAGGGTACGAACTTATCCTAAATAAGTATGCTGACTACCCATCATTGAAAACAGTTCCGATTGCTAAATATCGTAGCTTAGGAGTTAACTGTATAATATTAATTTGATATATTTCTGTCAGTTAGCGTCAATATTAGATAGGTAGAGGTACCTATACTTACTTGAAATCAGTCACTGTTTCAAGAGATACGTATCTTTATCTGTAGGTATGTTGTTTACTCTCGTCCCTTTAAATGAAAACAAGATGTCCGATTCTATACTATGCATCGATGGTACAAAATTAGGGACCTTCTTTGTTCTTATTGTGTATTTTGACAAAGAACAGTAGGTACGCATATTTTCCAATCATAGGATATTTCATTCATACAAAGAGCACTTCAGGTATTAAGATAATTCGTAACAGAACAAAAATTATTCAATATTTATGGATTTTAGATAAAAACTTCAAACATTCTCTATGAAGATGAGTTAATACGCTTTTGAATGGCTCGTAATGCACGCTTTATATTATTGTTTTTCATTATTTACATATTTCTTTATTAATTTTTTTATTAATTTTCTTGTTTTTATTTAATCACACTATTATTACATTCACTGGTTTTATTTTAACGTAAGCTTCATACTCGTAATACTTTAGTTTCTGTTGAGTTAAACTTTCTTGTGTTGTATTCAGAAAGAACAGGAAGAACAACTTGAACTGGTTTATTGATTACAATGGCCGACATATAATACGAATCTCCTAATCTTACAATAACTATAATGAATTTAATCGTTAACACGATAAAAAAAGGTAAAATTAAAAAATTGTAAAACGGCTCAAAAGAAGTAGTGTAGGTTGCTTTCTTTTTTAATAACAGTGTTTTACCCCCTGCAAATCCTGTTTGTAATATTCAATACGCTAATTAAGCTGTGGTAATTTTTCCGTTGCAATAGCATGTAGAAGGTGTGTTTTGAGAATCCATTTGCGTATCAGAATTTTCTACACTTACGAATTGATACCTTACTTGTGTTTTGCTGGAAAATTCGAACTTACTAAATATCAGCTTGGAAAGCGAAATTCTGATGGTGATTGCTTGCAAAAAACATTCCTTTGCAACAGTACGTGAAATTTTGGCTTTCAAATTGCTCTTCGAACATGTATATGCATTTGCGTAGCCATATGCGTAAACCACTTGTTATATACATTTATTCGACGAACGAATCGGCGAAATTATGGTAAATTCGTACAATTTTATGAATTCCTGTTGATGAAGCACGATTTAGATTTTGTTGTGTATGGTTTTTGTTTGTTTTTTTTGGTGTTCATTTATTTATTGTTCGCTTTCTTATGTGATCACGTAGGTAAATGGCCTACCAAGTATTTCGTTTGAGTCGCTGAATTTGTAGAACACTTAACACTAATCAGTTTATGTACCAAACCAGCCTATACCTACACCTTTCAATATTCAGCATTTTTTCATAATCCAAATTTTTACTTCAACTCCGAAGGGAAATAACCTGTGAGATAGTTTTATTTGAAAAAATTGTGCCAACAATGCATACTTATCAATTGTTTGTTTACATAGATATAATATGTACGTAACTACGTATGAACTTTATAAAAACAGAAATATGTGCATGTCTGCTTTACGGCAGCACTTCATCACAGTATAATCAAGTGCACTTAATTATTCAAATTTACTTTTGTAATTGTTCGGACGTTTTATCCATTGGTAGTCTTTCATTCTGATACATCGGTACTTCTCTATCTACTAATCAACGAAGAATAACCCTGCCTCAGTTAATCTAAAATTCAAAATAATTTGCCAACTTCTAATCTAAAAGGAAAAAAATACCTGCCTACACAAAATCCTGAACAGTTGGAACCATGGTTGTTATTTGTGTGTTGGTGTGATAATGCTTTACTTTATATGTATTGCACGGTTCCACATATTCAGCTTAAACAACCCAAACCAATAATAATACTCGTGAAAAGTAAACAGATAAATTGGTAATGAGCACAATCAATCATGAAGGATGTTCAACAAGTTGAAAAATAGAACCTGATGCACTATAAAAAATAATGAGTAAAATAATGAAATGAAAGCCATGTCTATAAGTACTTAAGTTGTGTAGTACTTTACTTACCTACTTCCGTAAATATAAAAAAATTATAAAATTTTCAAAATTAAAACAAAAAAACTTGGTTACGATCTGAATTACAGAGTGATAATGTGATCCAAGATTTAATTCAAAGAATTTCTTAACCTTTATTTTTAGTTCGTGCGTTATATGATGAATATGAGCCATTTTTATTTTACATACATTGCTTGCAATGTTCGTGAAGTATGAAGTATTGTTGTCGGTCTGTAAAAAAAGTGTGTGTGTAATAGCGTATGCTTTTGATTTCCCTTGTGAACGAAGTAACAAGTGACCTATTAATATTATAGAGTAATTAACTTCATTTTTTTCACCCAATATGAGATTTTAATTCACCACCCCACAAGAAACTTCTTACCTTGATATTTTAATAATAAAAATTTGTACAAATCAAATTTACCTCGTACAACGTACTTTGTTGTACCATAAACTATTTCGTAATTTTAACATAAAGTATTCACTTATAATTTAATTTCACCAGCCAAAGTTGGTTTAGGTATGTATTTATGTATTGTAAATGTATGTATTAATCTGTGATTTTTGAAATATGTACATACTTGTCGGTAGATTTTTAAATTAAAATATGAACATCCGCTCATTTTCAACAAAAAAAAAATATATTTATCAAAAGATCAATACACACGAGAGGTTTTTAAAAAACATAACTTAACAAATGAAATTTTGAAACCAGATTCTGATGTAGGTGCACTGTATGAGCGATAAAACACAAATGATTTATAAGTTTTGAGTAATTTCACTTATAAACGATTCAATTTTCATTTACAGGCTGACCCCTCATGCGTTGACCCAGAAAATCCCAGCGGTAGTATTGCAAATTTGAGCGATATTCAGATCAATAATACATCATTACCAAGTCTTGAGTTGCAATACGCCTCCAACTCTACTCTCAGTTCATTCGAATCGAGTGACCATGCTTCATCTGATGGTAATTCAAAACCCCAACTTTAAATTTACAACAACCGTATCTATATTCATTCGGTATATTTTTTATTAATTTAAAATACTGGTAAATCCTTCCATTTAATTTAGCTATACATGTTTCAAATGAATGAAGTATACCTAAAGATAAAATATTGAAGTACATGACAAATTAATTTTTTAAATTTAAATTTTCGTATTTTTAAAAATTTTACGAGGCGTAATTTAAAAAAAAAAAAACGTTCTTCCATAAACTGCTGACAAGAAAAAATATAAAAAATCTATTCTGCCTTCATCATTGCTATAGGCAATTTTATTAACATGAAGATTTTTATTGATGAACGCTCGAAAATTACGAAATTTTTGGTGTTTTGATATCAAAATACGTACCAACCATTTTTTTTAAATGTCAATACGAAAATATTTGTCGGAGGAGTATTAACTCATACGCAAGTTTTGCTATTTTTGTTTTGATACTTACATATTACGAAGTACTGAAGTTCTTTCAAGTGTATACAATACATTATGTACATGCATTTACAGGGTTTTGGTAAGAATATATGAATATGAATGAAATTAAAATTTCCAAAATTTTCACAATAAACATATCTGATAATTTTTTTTTTCAAATTTTAGACGCAGTGAGTGTTAGGTAGTCTACCTGCTACCTACTTACTTATAGCCACATTACATACGTATGACGTGCAGAATAGATAAAACAGATAAATTCAATTTTGATACGTTTCTTTACATATCTTCTTTTGTATTTTTAATTTTTTTTTACTCAAAATCATTTTTTTTCTACATATATTTTAAATCTGAATCAAAATAATTTTTTGTGGTATTCTAAGAATATTTTTTGAGTGATTCTATGGATTACGCGATTACGTATTATTTTTTTTATCTAAATTAATGTAAATTTACCCAGTTGAAGTTCGCATTACTTTCATATTTTTGAAATAACGCCATTTGTAGAATTTTTGTGAAATCGTTTACGTACTACAAGTATATTTTACTTATCGCAGTGAAACAAATTTTTTTTTTTACAACGACAGAAATTCAAATGTTCTGTAGGTAATTTTGTTTTAATTGTGATTTAGCGATTATTATAACTCAAAGGAAATTTTACAATTACTAGTTATTTTCTTTATAAATGAAATTTTTGTACAATTTACCCCAATAACGATAAGTGATCAGTATTTTCAATTCAGTCTCGTGTATTCATAATGTTTTATTTATGTGTGCTGTATCTAATATATATCGTGTGATACAAGATATAAAATCCAACGTTTTTTATCTATTCATTTACTTTTTCCATGAAAACTTATAAACATACAATAATACGTTATTTAGGCCTAGTAAATTTCGTTTTTATGACCTAACTTAATTTTTAATGAATAAGTGTGACGCTTTATTTTAACAATTTGAATGTTTTTATTTATATAACGCTAATTTCATGTTTTTGAATTCTTTTATTAAAACTGATTAATCGTGAATGATTTTTTAAATCGTGTTTCTGAGATATTGACCTAGCCAAAAGCTTTGATCTTCGTTTCGTTCCTAATCGTTAAACCTGGATCTTGAAGGAAAAATTACAACTGCGTTTTGAATGAGCAAAAGTATGTAGGTATGCTGGTGATGCAATTCCAGAAATTTTAAAATGGAATATTATAGGAGTGACATCGTTATTTCAGGTATATTTTCAGTAATACCTGTTACTTACCTAGGTTACACCAATAAACTCACCTATTCGTTGATCTCGATGACAAAAAATAAATCCTACTTACAACGGAAAAGAAACGTGCTATCATAGTTCGTCTCCACGTAGAAAGGGCAAACAAAATAGATTTTGATTATTTGTGAATTTCCTTTGTAGCACATCATCTATGGCCAATTTATCACGCTCCACTGCGTATCAACTTTTCTTCTATTGAATTGACCACAAATATTGTGAAAATATTTTCAGGTGAGGGGGAGTATTCAACGTTTATTGTATCACACAGCGATTGAGAAACGGTTGCAGGTCAGTGCTCCCATTCCTCATTCCAATTGGGTACCTCTCGGGTATTAAGGCATTATTTAGAAAATGAAGCTACTGACAAACGCATCATCGTATAGAAACCTAACATCAAGGCTACTGGTTTAATATTTTCTTTTATTATTTTTATTTTTTTTAATGCGACGTTTCATTTCTGAGGTGACCGTAGGCCGAAAGAGTTTTTTTCATTACACTCTCATATGAGAAACCTATATCGATGAAGTAAAATAAGATCAAACGTGATGGAACGGTGATTATCGTTTAGCGCATTTTGCTATGTCTTCAAACTACACGCATGGATAAAATCATCGCGAAACTATTTTCGTTAGTAGTCAGCTAGTCACTTGAAAACATTTTCGATTGTGAATGAAATTGCTTAATTGAAATTGACCTTTTTAAAAAAAGGAAAATGAGCTAAATTTTTTTTTAATTTGAGGTGACTGATTTGATTGCAATTTTGACTGAAAATAAGTTCAATCGATATTACTAGAATAAAATTTGTTAAACTCCGCTGCTCACCGACCCATTTCAAATAATCTGATGGTTTATCACTTTTAATGCTCAAATCTATCATGACGTAAATTTCAAATAGGTGGAACTCTATTTAAAGCGCAAGATGTTGACAGTTCAAATCATAAAATGCTTAGGTTTAGGTACATACGAGTACATACCTACAAATTACTTTGGTGGTTAGGTACACGAAATAAAGTACCTACCTAACCTATTATTTGGCTTATAGTACCTACACTTATGGTGCATAGTACATTACATGCATTTGCAGTTTTCATGGTGACTAGATTTTTCATTCTTTTTTTATTTAATCTTAATGTTTGAATAAATACGTATTTGGTCTAATAATTAAAGCCCAACTCGTTATTAAATAGGTTCTAGATAGCGAGGTACCTTACAGAAGCAAGAAGAAGTTATCATCATAGTTATAGTCATGTTTAATGACTCGAACAAATATAGCACGATATTTGTTTTTTATGATGTTAAAGGTCATCTTGAAATGTGAAAAATAAAAGGCTACAACAGGTTTGTAGAGGTTGTAAGGTTCAGATTAAAATATGCCGTCACTTTTTGACCTCCCGTAAGGGCAGGGTCATGTAGATGGTATAATGATTCACTCGTATTCACGTTTCAGACCTTCAATCTTTCCTAATCGTCTGTGTTTAAGCGTAAATTTTTTATCCGCGATGAACGTGTTTCCAAAATAGTATGCACAATTTTACTTTTATTACGATTTTATTTCCTCATTTTGACTTATTTTAATTATTGATTTCAATTATATTTGTCATAGCATTCGTTTTAAAGCTTTCCTTATTTGAAAAGTGGGTACCTACTACCTACACCTAGCTACCTATCTAAGTATATCTACTAATTATTTTATTCGTACATTATAAACTGTTCTTTATACTAAACAGAACTTTGTTTCAATTCAAAATAAAAATCTTAAAATACCGCAAAAAAATCATTATCGAAAAATTATAAATACGCGAATATTTGCAAAAATAAGTCTTTAGTTTAATCGAAGCAGTTGACGACTTCTCACAGAAGACAGGAAGACTCTTTCGTTCAGAAACCGGAGCAAGCAAAATAATTTGTGGGAAAGCGTCGCTTCGAAATCGCTTAATCATCGTTGAATGAAAGAAGCATTTTCAATTCAAAAGTAAGATAGTCAAATAAATTATTATTCATTCCATTTTCATCATGAGAAGCGAATCGTGAAAAAACATGATAAAATGATAAAAGGATTCGTGAAGAAAAAAACGCTACAGTTCTTCACAGATGATAGAACGTGCATTTGTAAACGATATTTTATTAAGTAACACTTAACTTTAGTGTAGATATGTACCTTACCTACATAGGATTGATAATATGTCCACATTTTATTTTTATTACAGGAATGCAGAATATGTTGATAGCCCAGCTACATAAGTAGTTATAAGTACTAGGTATTGGTGCAAGCTTCATTTCGTTACGTAATCATAACGATACAAATTTATAAAAAATTTCTAAATATAATGAAAATCAAAAAAATAAGCGTTAATTTTAAACTCCGATGAATAACACACATCAGAGATATAAGAAAGTATCGTTCATTTGAACCATGTATTTTTATCCAACTGCAAAAATTTGACAACGTTTCAAAAAAATTTACATTAAACTATAAAATCTCTTCCTTTTTTCAACGAAAAGCCATCACATTTTACAAGTACTCGTAGCATTAACATCTCATCTTAGACCCAAGACCCTGACATTTGAACTGACGAACACGCTGCGATCGCAATACGTGCCCTGGTGTGGCGTTTTAAAAACAAGTTCATACTTCAGAAAAATAACATTATAAGTAAGATCTAAAGATCATGACCTTGAACCGACATAAAACGAGCGAAATTTAAAATGATCAACAGTAATGGGAAAGCAATAATTTTTTGTTCCTCGTTCCAAAGAAAAAAGATCAAGTAGACAAATACTAAATAGCAAGAGCAACACTACAATATACGCTAGTAAAAATAAGAAGTGCTAATAGATAATGACTAATGAGGTAAGACCAGCCTACCAAGTTTATCTTCATTCGCCATTATGCAGTAGGTGCAGGTATTACGGTATTAGGCAATAGGTAGAGGTACTATCAGTATCAGGGAAAGTATTCATGGGCTTACAAAGCTTGCAAAGTTGCAAAGGTAGTGCTTGAAACTTTGTGGATACTACAACACATCGTATATCTATTTGTGAAAAAACAATCGTTATATTTTTAAGAACACTTGAAGATTAGGTAGGTCTAGGTATTATAGTATAGTGGCAATATCGGATGAACGTCAATAAAGTGGTACATTATACATATGTATTATAAATCTTGATTTCTGAGTAGTTAATACAGTACATCCATCTCTTCGTATGTACGAATAGTCAAATACATAAGCATAAGCACGAAAGCAACTGGCAAGCCAATGTCAAAATTTGTTCATTACTACATACAATGATAAAATGCAAAATGAGTTGTAGTATTTATTTCCACACGTGCAACAAAACAGAATAAGCCAATAAGGAGACTGAGTATGACGTAAGAGAAGAGTCTAACTGCACTTTATTTCTAATGATATCGTACTTCCCTCTTGGTATGAAATGCACCTTACCCATACCTACTTAAAAATTGGCTCTACAAGCGGTATTTTTCATAGAAGAAATATGAAACAAAAAAGTTGCATAGATTAATAATAATACATTTGTGTTTGAATTACGAACCAAACGATAAATCGCTCCCGTTCTACTCAAAACAGACAACTTTTTTAATGGACATAGAAGATGTGCCATGCAATCGGTCATGGGTCATACAGCTTGCAGCCAGTGTTGATTATCGCTGTCGAGTTTCTCACCTAAAGGAGTGCGCATGCGTGTATGTGCCTACAAGTAGAGCAACAATCCACAGGTGTAATATAACCTTAGTACCTCACTTTTCGAACAAACGTCCTTGCGTCATAATACGCGTTATGTTGTTAAAAAGATTTCGGCTTTTTGAATCACATGTGATTGAATTCCAAAATTTAAAATTTTCGATACGATGTTTCTCGTGTTTTCAATTATGCTCTAAACGGTGCTCGTCGACGTAAATTTTAAGTGTGATCGGCTATGTAAAAGTGTAAAATTTAGTGTTTTTTATACATTTGGTGAAATGTTATTTGAGTGAATTGTCAATGGTGTTTAAATATGTTGTGGAATTAACAAACTGTTATTATGAGAGCTGAATTTTTTCAGAGAAATGCGTGAAGTAGAGACAGACAGCTCCGTAATCTGGCCGTCTTGGTGTTATACAGGTAATTTTATTTGGTATTGTTGTTGACGTGACCTGAGTAATTATGAATTTCATGAGGAGTATGTGATGACATTTGGAAAAACTTAATTATTTGAATACACTTCAAATTACGTTGTTCTTTGCGGCATGAAATCTTACAAATTATTGTTCACCTTTCCTAGATGAAATATTTTAAATCGTCCGTCATACCTACCTTTCAATTTCTGAGGTACCTATCTCAATTAACATCCTTTGAGCGTTCGACTTTTCGAGTGTATGCAGGCTTTACCTACTTTACGTTTAATTTAGATACAAATTTCAATTTATACGTTATATTCTTTTTCTTACTCGAGTAATAAAAGATGAAAGTTATCATTTTCACAAACTGCAGCCTGTCATTTCGGTATTAGTAAAGAATTATTTCTGTTAAGAGATTTAAAAAATAAAAACAACATCGTTATAGTTAAAATGAATAATCGAACAGTCTAAGGCAATGGAACAGGTTTACATCAACTAGTCTTGTTAGGAAGTTAGGATCGATGAACAGTCAGCAGTGGAAATATAAGAAAAAAATTTATAAAAATGAGGTAAAAAAAGGAGAATATCAAGATCTGAATGAACGTTCGTAGAATTGAAAATGCTGATCTTAGTTTCATGTTTAAGTACATCTCCATTTATGTCTTATACGATTCTTCATTGATTTTTTCCAAAATAATTTACGTATTTAGTTCCGAGTAATTATGTTCCATACAAAAAGGATAGATACCTAGCTACCTTCTTTGACGTAAAAGTAAAATTTTGTCCAATTCTCAAAGTTCTTAGATGACGGATGAGAAAATATTGGAAATGTATTGGTTAAAGAAATGGCATAGTTCATCAAGAACTGATAAAAACAGTTATTTTAAGGATCAATGTTTCCATTTTTTAAAAAGCGTCTGTGAGTTTGTCGTATACAAGTTATGTGTGATTGTGCATTCTTGATGTCATTATAACAATTTGCTGATGAATACATTTTTCACATTGCGCAAATTCTTAGATTTCATCATTTCTTGATGCATAAGTTTAAATTATCGTTTCTTTTACATGTAAACGTACATGTTGATGGAGTACAGTATAAAGTATCTAAATCATCAAACGAATGATTTCCTATATTTCTGTAACTAAAATGAGCACTTTATTTGAGATAAGTACTCAATACATATATCGATAACACGAAATACACCTACAACTGAACAGAAGTTATATCTTTGAAGTGATGACCTGCTAGTTAGTGAGTAGATTGATTGTTTAGATTGTTGTTGGCCTTCGTCGAATACAGTAGAATATAAGTCCAAAACGTGAAAGGCCTTCAAATAACATTGCATCTCTTATAAAATACATTTAGATGATTTTGTTCCTGCACGTTTTATCTATAACATCGCTACCGTTAGATCAAAAATAATATTTAAGTAAAATTTTACGACAGCTAAATTAAAACGAGAATGTAGGTACAAAATTCTTCACTCCGTATAACTTTTTTCTTCACTTGGGGAATTGAATTTGTAAAGAACTTTGCTCGATTTTAATTTCACCAATCTTTTTCCAAAGTATTGCATACACATAAATACCTCTTGATATGTATTTCAACATTTACGAGCACGCATTTTTTTCAAAACAGGGGAAAATCGAATAGAAACTAATTTATTGAAATCTGGATCTTCGACAAAATCACCGGTACGTAAGATTAAAAAAACTCGTCATCGATCCACAACCACCTTGCTGAATGAAAAACGAATGAATGGTAATCACGTGACCACAGGAAGCGAAAATAGATGTCCTATACCTGCTGCATTAACAAACACCACCAGCGTAACTTCTGTTACCACCGCTTCTAATACAACGACATCGTCAATTAAAATGGAAGTCAAGACCGAACGGTTAAGTCCATCCTCTGCAATCACAGATAACAATTCTTCTGGATCAGGAAGCAATACTCCATCGTCATATCTTGGTACTCCGCCAAATTCGAATAATCATAATGACCGAGTGCCAAGCCCCTCTTTGTCACCGGCTGCTCAAATGTCTCATTCAAAAATAGATCAACCGATGGCTAGAAATTACAGCGATATCATGAGAAGTTTAGCAGCCAAATACAATAATTCAAATCCAAACGAGTGAGTTTCATTACAACGTCAAATACGAATTGTACGTAGAAAAAATGAAAAATTGAACAGGAATATCATCGTCGATCTTGTTTGTTTCAGTTATTTCGGTTCGTCGAAGAATGGCTTCACGGGGACATTCGGTGACCAACGATTTTCTTCGTACAAAACAAATTCCACCTCGCCTTTTTTGAACTTAATCCCGCCGTTAAATTCGGATGATAATTCTTCCAATGTTCTAGCTTCGTCTTGTCATTTATCGTCAAATACCAAAGATAACGATGTCGATTTGAAACAAATTCTAAATGTGACTGAAGCACAAAACTCATTATTTTCTAGTTTCGGTTTAAATTCATTTAATTCATCTTCCGTTCCTTCAGTAGCTAATCTACCTTTATTTTCGCCCTTAGTCGACATGTCGTCGACGCAGGCGTTATTAAATATGGTACGCACCGCCAGCGCTGGTGGCGTCACTCAATTAGAAACCTGTATAAAAAACAGCGGCACGAAGAGGCCGCTGGATATTAATCTTAATCCTTTAGATTTATCATCCAATTCTCAGCCATGTAATTCCAAAAAACTAAAACGACCACCGAGTTCGGCCGATAATTTTAACGCTGAAAATTCATTGACGAATTCTCCACAAAGGCAATCGAAAGAACGACCGTCAACGAAACGTGCCGGTAGCGTGTCTCCGAAACCACGTGTTAAATCTTTTTTATTCTCGGTGCCGCCCAACACTGCTCAAATTCCAATCGGCGGTCATCGAGCTGTCCCATGTCTTTCATTATGCACGTCATCAATTGATAGAACGTGTCCTAGTCGAGATGGAAACGAAAATATTTCACGGTGGACGATAGACGATGTACATAATTTTGTTTCTTCCATAGACGTATGCGCTGAATATGCAAATGTAAGTATCAAAAGCATATCGTTGTTGTGTACCTTACCTACTTATTATTTACATATTTTTCAAAAAATTCAACTCGCGAGTTGATGCATCGACTAAAAGAAAAATACCCTTTTTGCTCGATCTGTATGTTACATGTGTATTAAAACGAAAGCTGTTGTGGGGGATTTCAATTTTTTTCAAAAATTTGGGAGAGAAGGTGCAAAAATGTCAAAAGTTTGGTTTTTGGAGTATTGTTCTCCTTCTGTAACACCAAAAGATTCAAAGTTTGGATTTGAGGTTGTTTAAATACGATTTAAAGAGAATTTTAGTACCTCCCGATCCCAAAATTTGGAGCTTTCAAAATCAAAAATTTGCCCTTTGCTATAAGTTTAATATCAAGAGCTGACCAAAAGCTTTCTATTTAAAAAAAAAACCGCTTCTAAACCATAATAGGGCTGAATTAAAATTTGATGAATTTTCTGCGCCTTACAACATAGATAGACAATTAGGCACCACGCTTAATTTCGTTACCCTTCAAAAGTAACGCTTCTTAAGAAATGACGAATATGAGAATATTATTACGCCGAAATAATCAATTAATAGGAACGAAAAAATATTATTCGTGGCGGTTTTCAAGTTATGTGCCAGCGCATACTCGTAGACATGAAAATGTCAAAAATCGCCTAATGTATTCGTAAACCTTCTGGGAAGAATATTCAAATGGAATCTGCTGAGCGTAAGAAACGACGGATAAATTTTTTTCAAAAATAATTAGTCTACATCCGGTTTTCAACTCTTTCCACTTGACCACATAAATGTGTACATATAAAGAAAAGTATATCTAAGCCTATGTGCGGCGCACGATACATGGCGTACGTTTCCTGTCCATGAGCAGCACGATTGACGGAACGATGCAATAATTTTTACACGACTCGTCGATTAATTTAAACTATCGCATTGAATGAATAAGGTGTTTCATCAAGATATACGCAGTTCGAGCGACTTTTACTGTTGAATCAAGAGTAGATAATATCCGTATTTAAGTAATTTGTTGGCTTACCTAAATGAACTATTATGCACATAAGGTAAAAATGACTTATATTTTTGAAATTCATTGATCAAAGTACACGATGCAGCTTCTGATGACAAGTAACTACCTGCTATCATTGAATAACCTTTACGTACGATGACTTCTTAGGAAGCTTTGTTTTGTAGACTTGGACAAGTTGCACGCTTTTAACTTGTTGCAATGAAAGTGGTATTTAATCGACATTTTCAATTCCAGTACGTCGTACGTGCTTGTTTAT
The DNA here is from genome assembly GCA_003261595.1 of Maconellicoccus hirsutus. NCBI lineage: Eukaryota > Metazoa > Arthropoda > Insecta > Hemiptera > Pseudococcidae > Maconellicoccus > Maconellicoccus hirsutus. The sequence goes on from QBDW01006963.1 coordinate 64,156, forward strand.
CTTGTCGTTGTTTAATATCTTATATACGCTGTGATTCTCATTTGAGTCGAGCGTGTACTTTTTGTACAAGATGGACATTTCGATATGTTATAAATCGAGTGGATGAATAATAGTCCAGTCAATCTAGCATTTGAGCTTGCAAAGCGAGAAGATAAGCTGAATTTTGGTATATACCTAGTATTCGATATCCTTTACAACATACTTCACTTCGGAACAAATGTCATGTTTGCAAGTACCCTTTTTTGTGGATCTAAGCCCCCTAAAATCGGGGTTTCGCTTATATCTTAGTGAAAACTGGTTTTATCAGAAAAATAGTTCAGTTCAAAATTGAAACCCACTAAATTCTCTACAAAATGCATATATTAAGAGTTGATGTAGCTGGCTTAGATTCCGAGCTACGTGCGATTGAAAAGGAGCATTTTTCGTGAATTTTTGACAAAATTCGCATAAATTTAGTTTTTTACCTGTAACCATGGGAAAAAATGGTTTTTCGTGAAAATGTATAATAACTGAAATGAAAGATGACCAAATTCTCTATAAATTCCATTATAAAGAAGTTAGATTGCTTTCTTAGTTCCCGAGCTGTGACGTCGCAAAGAAGGGGGGTTTTGGTTATTTTTTGGCCTAGTCTTGTAGATACAGTATTTGTAGAGGATTTAGTAGGCATCAACCTCGAACCAAGCTACTTTTTTTTCATAGATTCATCTTTTGCTACACTGGAGCCGAAAAACTGCACTCTTAACAATTAGGCTAAAAAGTCATCTATTCACGAAAAATGCTCCTTTTTCAATCGCACGTAGCTCGGAATCTAAGCCAGCTACATCAACTCTTAATATATGCATTTTGTAGAGAATTTAGTGGGTTTTAATTTTGAACTAAACTATTTTTTTGATAAAACCAGTTTTCACT
>QBDW01006965.1:0-14331 GCA_003261595.1 Maconellicoccus hirsutus
TTCTTTAGAATTGCAAAAAATTATCGACAAGTAGATAAAATAGTTCAAAATCGATCAAAATCGATCAAAATTTGGTAACAAATCTTAAAAATTTTTATAAAACTGTAAAAGTGTTGTTAAAGTTGATTAATATTTGCTCAAAATTGCAAAAATCTGTGCAAAACGATTAAATTATAAAGAAATTTGGTTGAAGCTAAAAAAAACTATTTAAATGTAATTAAAATAGTTTAGGATCTATTGAAATTCGTTTTTAAATTACGAAAAATTGTCAGAATTTTGTTAAAATTGTTTAAAGTTGTTCAATATTTACTCGAAATTGCATAAAAACTGATAGAATGCTGTTACAATAGTTCAAAATCGATCAAAATTTGTTTAAAATTGCTTAAAATCGTCGAAATGTTGTTGGATTATTCAAAGTTGTTCAATATTTGTTCAAAACTTCATAAAAACTGTTAAAATCAAGTCAAAATTGATTGAAGTTGATTGACATTTGTTTACAACTGCACAAAAGTTGTGCAAAACAATTAAATTAATTAAAATTTTCGTTAAAATCGCCATAAAACTGTTGAAATAGATTAAAATTGATCAAATTTTGTTTAAAATTTCGTTTTTTGCAATTCTAATCGATTTTGTTATTAACTAATGGTTTTGCACAACTTTTTGCAATTTTGAGCCAATATTGAGCTACTTAGCATAATTTGACCATTTTGAAGATTTTGCGCAGTTATAAACGAATTTTGATAAATTTCAAGCTATTTTAACAACATTTTGATAGTTTTTTTTGCAATTCTAACCAAATTTCTGATTAATTTACTCATTTTGCACGCCTTTTGTGCAATTTAGAGCAAATACATATTTACCAACTTCAATCAATTTCAACGTTTTGACAATTTCGAGCAATTTTAAGCAAATTTTGATCGATTTCAAACTCGAAATTTTTTTGATAGCATAATTATGATTCCCCTTCCTCCGTCGTTCCTCTCTACAGGTGCATAACTAAAATCTGGCTAATTTGATCGGACTAAATTGATCTTCATTCGCGATAAAAAAAACATCGGCGCGTTCACTATGTTGCAAGTTGCTAGTGAAAATAAACATAGCCATATCTACCACATAACGCCGATGTACGCGCATAACTACACATACAAAATATATTCAACGAGATCACTGAACCGGTTGAAGAAACGTCGAGATGCGCGAACATATTGACGCGTTATTGGGACCTGCAACGAGCGAAGAAGAAATAGTTAAAAATGGTGAAAAAAATCACGCGCCCGCAGAACCAGTTACAACCTTACGATGATGGAGTCGTATTTTTTTTCGGCGATGTAATTAAATTACGAGTTTATTTATACCTGTTACGGACGATGGCGGCGACAACGAGGAGGCAGAAAAAAAAATAGAATTATTTAAATTACTTATTCGTGACTCATTACGAGTTTGTCAAGTCTAGAAGCCCCGTAAAGGTATTTTTTTAAGTCGCGTAGGTACATCGGAATGGGACACGGTGTATCGATTATGTTGGAATTGGCCATGTAGAAGGCTAAAATTACGAGAATTTTACCCGCGAAGGTGCCGATGTCGACCTTGATCGCATGTCTAAACACGTGTTTGCGAATATTCCGATATCCTGAAATTAGCGCCGACCCGAGGACGGCGACAAATTTCATGGAAAAGTGTTTTTTTTGATGGAGAATATTTTTTCGAAATTATCGAAACGATTATACTCAACGATGCGTGTTAAATAGAACGCACGAATTAGACGTAGAGAAGCCAAAAAAATTACTCGATATCGAATAACTCGCAAGTATGAATATGCATGTCGAAGTACACTTTTGAGGTTAATGAACTAAGTTCATCTTATTACGTCATGTTACGTTTACAATACAAAGCTCGAAAGTTACGATAGCGGAAACCACGTGTATGAAATTGATAAATTTCCAGCGAAATGATAGGTTATTTTTTACCTCGTAAGGGTTTTCCAAAAGTGTCGAGAATGGTTGTGACATTTTGAACGGTTCGAGATGACATTTGGGAGGTATTTTACGATGCGAAAGGTACGAAGGGTTTTCTTGAGAGGTTTTCACGTGTGGGTTCCGGTGGAACGGAAATTGCGAAAATTTTACGCCAATTTGAAATTTTGTGATTTTTGATGCGATAGAAGCTACGTTAATGGATTTATTGAATTTTTCATTGAATTCGTGGCGTATTTTTTCGTCAATTTGTGTAAACGACGGTGTTTCAATTTATCGATATTTTCGTCGAATATCGTCGGCGTGGTAAATTGAAGCAAGACGTGATGTTTATTTTCGCAAGTATTTTACGTTAAATATGTTTGTTGTTGTTATTGTTGTTGGAAGTGTAGATCTGTGTTACTTTTTTCACGTGCACTTTCCACCCCCTCCGACCTTTCTCCTTTTCTGAAAAATTGAGGGGATTCTTGGAAATAAAAAGCCACCTTGTATGATGCCAATTACTCCTGGGTAATGCATTTATACATTTTAAATATCTTGAAATTTTGCAGAATTTTATTAATTTAAATTCGACGAATTTTATAATTTCACCAAAGTATTGAGTAACCGACTAATCGAGCCCCTCCCCCAATTTCCGGGAAATAATTTTCCCCCGAATTTTATGATAAACATGACTGCAATGGCTTAAACAGTCTTGAATTGGACATCTTTCTCTTCAATAAAAAATCAAATTTCCTCGTAAATTTTTTCTAAAATTAAAAAATTGCGATGTTGTAGATAATAAATACGATGTTTATTTAATTTTGGTAATATTGCTTAAAAATGCTATAAAACATACTTTCATATGAGCGTTACAATATTTAACGTGTAACAGCGCCGTTTCCTTGATCGTGCCGCGTGGCTTAGCGGGGATAACACCGATGCGACGGACTATTCGAGTTAACAAACTAACACGTTTGATCGATTTAAATGAAATTTTCTGAAGATTACTCGTAAATGTTGGACGATCGTTTAAAAAGGGTTTTCAAGGTCATAGCTAATGAGAACATGTCGAAAATTAACTCGTGAAATCGTCACGTCTATCGGCGTTTCAACGCCCGAGCGCTACGGTATTCGTACCGCGACTCGTACGTGGTAGCTGATCCGCGTCGCGCTCTAACTGTACTCGAACTTCAACGTTGACTGATTTGACCCAAATTTTTAGGGAATTGGTTTTTCATGGAAGATTAGAGTTTTTGAAAATTTGAATTTTAAATGTCACCCAGATGCCCCCCTCCCTTCTTTGAAAAATTTCCAAGGTGCATTTTGAAGGAAACGTCGTTTTTAAGAAAATTTCAAAAAAATGGATTTGTAAATTTCTTCAAATAGAACAAAATTCAATTGCATATTTAAATTTTGAGACCAAAAAAATAAACACCACGAAAAAAATTATTAAACTAAAGATGTTCCTTGGTGAAATTCCTTACAAGATTTCTTAATCTTATGATCGGTATTCGTATAAAATGTAACGTCGACGAGGAAGACGCTGGTGAAATTTAAATTATGCGGAATTAATAACCCACGTGAATAATTTTTCATTATTTAAGCTATAAACCGAGAAAAAATTCGCGTAAAATACGAATCTGGAAATATTCTCGACGGAATTCTCCGCGAATTTCGTTATTCATATTTCGTGTGGAATATTCGACGAGGAAGTCGCGAATAAAATTGAAAAATTGGTAATTAGCGTATTCCGTGATTTACATAGAAAAACATGAAATCATACCCTCGGTTTTTTTAGTTCCAAGTTTTGTGTAATTAGCGGAGCTCGAAATTCACTAGCGTTATTTTCGTCAACATCACGTTTTACACGAATAACGCTTATGGGATTTGTAGGAAATTTCAGCGTAATTATTTTCAGTTATTAGGGGTTTTTTCGTTGGTGCAGTTATATTCGACTTACCCGTGAAATAATGATTTGTAGTTGATAATAATGCACGGTTTAAGTTATATCGTTGTTTTTCTCATCAACGACGCATTTTGCGCGAATAACGTTGATAATGAAGTTTGTACAGAATTTTATTAGGAATATTTTTTTCGTGTTTTTTTTTTCTGTTTAAAAATGACCGAATGATTCAACCTGGCTAATCTGCGAATCAAGGAGGTTGCCATTTTGTATGAGTGTGCATACGCAGTTGCAAAAAATTCATAAAATTGACCCCACAAACGAATTTTTTTTAAATCAGAAATAAAATACCCACTTAGAATTCAACTTCCCCTGAAAAAATTATAATCTACATCCACGCCTGAAAATTTCCACCATCTTGAAAAATTCAAAATGATAATTCCGTATAAAAAATTCGCCGTACTTCATTTGTCATCGTTTGATGACCTCAACACACGTGCAAAACTAAAAAAAAAATCGACGACCACCATCACCCAACTTCCTACTGATTTGACATAAAACGACCCAAAAAAATACATTTCCGAAAATTTCCTATTGAATACAGAGACAGATAGAATTTCAGAACGCTAAAGATTCATGGCATAAAAAAAGTCATATGTATTTCCGTCGTAATTGTTCCGTAACCAAAGATCAGCGTCACTTTTCGCATCTGACTCGCATTAAATTCCCCCATCATGAAAAAACTTCGAGACAAAACTACAAAAGTTTCAACTTTTGAATTTTTTCGTATTTCTTCTTCGAAGAAAGCTACAATTAAAGAAGTTGCAAGTTCGACGAATGAACGTCATTATGGCCCCGAAACGTTGTAAATTTTGATAAACGAATTACAAAATTCGGATCTTTTTTTGTTGAGAAAAATATCGTCATTTTTTTGGGTAAATGCGTGCAAAAAAGTTCATTTACATTGAGTTCCTAAAATTCGTAGTTATCGAGGAAAAAGTAATTAAAGAAATATGGAGCCCGTCAATCGGTAAATTTTGCACGTGTCGTAGCGGTGGTTTCGCATTTACGCGCTTACATTTTGCATCAAATTCGCCAAGTCGACTAAATCATGTATTACTCGTGTAACTTTTCAGGGAAATGGAAATACGAAAAAAAGTCTTAAAAACTAAATTTATAGAGCGCATAAAAAGGAAAATTTTTTGTATAAAAAATTGTTTTCCAAGTTGTCGCGGGATCGAGATATAGCTAAACGAACGCTGGTAAAAGTTTACCCAGAAGTAGAGAATTCTTCGTACGAGGGGACACGAATTGGCGCGTAGCTTACGCGGCGCAGCGACATCGTCGCGCTCGAACTAAACCGCACGTTCCGTTTTTTACTGGTTTTTGCTCGATTACTCGAAAACAAAGCGTACTACGGAAAAATATGTAATTACCTAAATTATAGGAAATTGAATTTACCATCGATAATGTATTTTCAAAATTTTCATAGGAGCGATGGTTGGTTAGATACCAACGAAAAACAATTTTCGAGTATCATACCATCAAATTGATTTCAATCGAAGCACGGTTTGCAGCATCGAATAAAGGTGAATTAAACGTATGTTACGTTTCGAAATTGAAATTATTCCTCGCTTTGTTGAGAGGTAAAAAAAATTCGAAAATTCGTAGAAAAATGAATCACTCGTATTTTTCAACCGCTGAAAACCTGACTTGGGGGATTTTTCAAAATGACCTTGAACATATCTAATTTTCTGTTATCACTGATCCGAAACTGTATATCAACATTTCTTCGATAAAAATTTTCCACTGAAAAAATTTCAACGCAACCAGTTACAATATGATTTATCGCCATGGCGGATTTCTCCTTGAAAAAATGAAACACTATTGTATTCCGAACGTAAATTTCCTTCGTGTCCTTATCACCGGCACTCCAATCCAGGTGATAAATTTCCAATTATCAGGGCAACACGCGAAAAAAGGAAGCCACGATGATCGAAGTCTCCACATAGCGGCGAATAATTCACCGGAATGCTTCGCGAGATGGTGGAAACCACGCGAGGTATTTTAATAACCGCCGAACCCGTATAATGCATTATCTTAAACGTATTGTTTTTATAAAAAACCAACACTTCGGACTCGTACCTGCGGTGAAATGGGACGTGAGAAATAAACGGTGAAATTCCCATAGTTCGGTAAATCGACTCTGGCTTTACAAAGAGAACTTTCCAATTGTACTTTTCGGTGTATCGCCTCAAGTAGCAATGTACTTTAATCGGTGCTCGTTTGATACGCATATAATCTAATTAAATTACCAACTATCGCGTCCTTTATCCATAAACGTCAGTTATCAATCCCATAGACGAGTACGAAGTACTCCGCATACGATTACGAGGCCGAATTCCAATATCAAACCTACACACGGAGATTAATTTCGACAAAGATCATTACACCATTTACAGTTTAAATGCAGCACTTCGAGTAGGATATAAACCGTTTCTCATTAATTGCTTATGTACGATTATGATTAATGGCCTACCTCGCCTCGCCCTGCCTTAGCTTATTCACTACATACATCACATATACACGCAGTTAATTATTTTAACACCTGACTTTGTCGCTAATTTATTTCATTATCGGTACGATTAATTAGCGGTGTTTTTTCCTTCTTCTTTGCCACGATTAAGTCCTAGCCATTCTTCCGCGTATAGATTCAGATAACGTTATGATCGCGATTACGCCTCATTTGCGTGCAACGGCGTCGTTCCAGTAATTAGCGTAAACGTGCTTGGATCGCGCGCCGATTTCCAGCCCATTATTATCGCGTGCAAAATGAAGCAAAAGAACGAAAACGCCGAAAAATACCAGATGCACTGACGCATTCGCAATTTAACCGAATAACCGAAGCCATGTTTTTTATTCGATGCGTACAATAAAAAATGCTCTCAATAGCGCTTTTACAACTTACGTTTTTTTTTACCTGTTAATTGGAATAATAATTGTGTTTATTTTTATACGTAATCGGTTTACATTGTTTCTAAGGTAACATATTCGTTGCTAATGGAGAACACGTAACGCAGTTATCTTTCATATGTATTACACCGTATACCTGTATAATACTGAAAACGTAAATATCTACGTGTATCTGGTTAACCATCTGTATCGCGTTTTTTTTTTCACATTTTTGCATTTCTTCCTTCCTTTCCACTGTATGCATGTGCATGAACGTGAAATAATGCAGAGGTCGATTCATAAACAGTGTGTTCTATTGATATTTAAATACTTGTTGTATTAATAATATGACGGTTATTTTCTTACATCGTTTTTCATATGAATAACAACGAAGATGATCGATTACAAACGTTTTCACTCTTTATTGATGAAAAATTGCAGTTGGACGGTGTTCTAGCTCCACCCCCTCTAAATTCTTTTTGACACTTCATATCAAATTTTCATACGACAGCTGTTGTGGTGACGTCATTCTCATGAATGATAATCTTGACATTTTTATGTCATGATGACATGTGATAGACAATACGTTATTGTTATGGTGATATATCATAATAATAAGTGATGTATACGATGACAATCCGTTGTCACGGTGACGTGTCATGCTCATGAGCGATATACTATACGATGACAAGTCAGTATCATGGTGACGTGTTATGGTGAATGATACGTGATATACAATGACTTGTTATGATGAACGTCATTGGAATGGTTAAGTGTCATGGTCGTGAGTAACATATGCTTATGTCATGGTGATATCTCATGATCATGTCATGATCACAGGTCATGGTGACCTGAATAATGACATATCATGGTGACGTGTCACGGTCCGAAGTGACACGTGATCATGTCTTGGTGATGTCTCATGATCATGGCATGATCACAGGTCATGATGACCTGAATTATGACATATCATGGTGACGTGTCACGGTCCGAAGTGACGTGTGATCATATCTTGGTGATGTCTCATGATCATGGCATGATCACAGGTCATGGTGAACTCAATAATGACATATCATGGTGACGTGTCATGGTCCAAAGTGACATGTGATCATGTCATGGTAGCATGCCAGATGACGTGATATGGTGATAGCTCATGAGTGACATATGGTCATGTCTTGGTGACATGTACGATGACATGTCATGGTGATATCTCATGATCATGTCATGATCACAGGTCATGGTGACCTGAATAATGACATATCATGGTGACGTGTCATGATCCGAAAAGACGTGTGATCATGTCATGGTAGCATGTCAGGTGACGTGATATGGTGATAGCTCATGAGCAGGAAGCGGATTTTCATGTTTTTATGCTTGGCATTTCTGAAGTAGAGGCAGTATATTAAGCACACTTTCACGTTTCGGGTCATTCTAAGAAAAATGAGCCCTATTTTATTTTGCATATTTTGCATATTTTGCCTATAAACGCATATTTCGGCATATTTTCCCATTATAAGCCGCATATTTAAACGTTTTAGCGCATATTTGGCCAAATTTTCGATTTTTAACACATATTTGCTAATTCGCATAATTTTTCGAAAAAAACACGTTTTTCCCTCAATTTTTGAATTTTGACAATTTTTTTTTCAACACTGCAGAAAAGAAAGTTTTTACTAGCGCTACAATGTTGATCTCTTTTTATAATAAGTTTGGCCAAAACGAAGAAGACGAATAAAAATTTTCTTAATTTCTGTAAAAATCCTTTAATTTCTGTTAAAATTGTGCAATTTTTCCATTTTTCAGCACAATTTCATCAAAAATTTACATTTCTACCGTGAAATCAAGTAGATGGACCATGCTCTTTAAAATGACATCCATATCGTTGTCGCATATTTTTTTGTTTTTAGATCATATTTTACTCATTTTTAGCGCATAAATATGGCATATTTTTCCGTTATAAAACGCATGAAAATCCGCTCCCTGCTCATGAGTGACATATGGTCGTGTCTTGGTGATATGTCGGATGACATGTCATGGTGATATCACATGATCATGTGATGGTGACAAGTCATGGTGACCTGAATAATGACATATCATGGCGACGTGTCATGGTCCGAAGTGACATGTGATCATGTCATGGTAGCATGTCATGTAACATGATATGGTGATAGCTCATGAGTGACATATAGTCATGTCTTGGTGACATGTCATGGTGATGTGATCATGTGATGGTGACAGGTCGTGGTGACCTGAATAGTGACATATTATAGTGAAATGTCATGATGTTGTCATGGCAATAGGCGTGGTAACGATATGTGATGTCAAGTCAGGTGATTCTTTTTTCCTCTCAAAACACGTTATGTGTCACATGTTTATGTTCAACGAAAAACCACACCATGTCATAAATGGCAATTCATTGTCATTGTGACGTGTCATGGTCAGTAATGACATGTGATCATGTTATGGTAGCATGTCAAGAGACATGATGTGATGACAAGTTATTGTGATGGTGACATGTCATGGTTACGAGTGACATGAAAATGTCATACTGTGTTGTGGAATACGTCCAATTTTTTTCAATACAAGGTCACTCCATGAAAAACTATCGAATGAGGTATTTTTCGAATGTACTTTCTACTACATCGTCGTTCCTCGACAGACAACTACTGCAAAACCAAACCACCTATTAACAAATGTTTGATGACTCTTTTGTCCCGCTTAAGTGTAATTGTACTTCAACGACAAAATCGTGAAAAAAAAAAGGAATCAAATTGTAATGATACAAACGAACGAGAGACAATGTACGAAACCACGTAACATGAAACCTAACGCCGCGCACCGTGAACTCGTCTGGCCACCGATGATCGTTGTCATGCGGTTGCTCCTCTTTAGTCTTTACGTAATACGCGATAATTGACGAGACAAACCGCGTGGGTAATTCGTCACGACGAGCTTTTTCCTCTCAACGTTGAATTTCTTGGGTTGGACGAGATTTTCGCGTTTTTGGAGTCGTTTAGGTGAACTTGTAACGTAGTCGGTATGGTTTTAGTTGGATTAAAGACTGAGCCAACAAACCATATGGCGATTGTAGTGACAAGTACACGTTAATGGTTACCCGCCTTTAGCATATATTCGGTAGCGTTGTGGATTTGTGGTGATTTGTCATTTACACAATGTCGACGAAATTAACAAGTGAAATATTTTCGTTAAAATTAGACCTGCTGTATTTCACGTCTAGCAACGCGGACTTCTCTGTGGCGTACATCGAGTTAATTTAATCCAACTAGAAACCTATGTTGTCACGCATGCCGGATTTAATATAAAGATGATTTTGCGTTTGCTAGAGTGGACATTTTTATACGTATGAGCGACTTAGTCTTATGGTTTGACCGACACGGTGAACTAATTATGGTTTTGTTTGTTTTTGCTCCGTAGACGCTGTTACGCCCTGTATGGCGAGGTATACCTCGACAATCGCTGATAAGAATCCAGCACACGAGACACCACCGACGCACCAGTCAAATTTCACGACAGATTTGAAGATCCTCTCGTTGGAAAAGCAACTAAATATCGAATTAAAAGTAAGTGGACAAGGGAACTTTCCCAGGCTGCGTTCTCAAAATTCGATGAAACTTGGAAGGATCGAAGTTCACATCAGAAAAACCTCAAAGCCGAGTTTTCAACTGGTTAATTTCATTTTTCGATTTTTTACGAATTTTTGAATTTTCAATTTTCAACTCCTTCAAGAAATGGTTTTTTGTCAATACCTGGCCAACCGTTGATTCTATCGAAATTCTGAAAATACATTAACGATAGAAAATTTAATTTCCTACAAGTTGATATATATATTTTATTTCGTAGCACGTTTCGTTTTCGAGTTATCGAGCAAAAGCCTGTAGAAAACTGTATTGAGCGATTTCAGTTGCGCGGGTTACGAATTGGCACTAACTTACGCGGTAGTGACTAGACGTCGCGCGTTATTAGAATCGCTCGCAACTGTTGTCGTTGTGTTTTTGCTTGATAACTCAAAAACGAAGCATGCTACGAAATAAAATGTGTATATCAACTTGTAGGAAATTAAATTTTCTATCGTTAATGTATTTTTAGAATTTCGATAGAATCAACGGTTGGCCAGGTATTGACAAAAAAAACATTTCTTGGAGGAGCTAAAAATTCAAAAATTCGTAAAAAATCGAAAAATGAAATTAAGCAGCTAAAAACTTGGCTTTAAAGTTCTTCTGATGTGAACTTCAATCCTTCCAAGTTTCATCGGATTCTGAGAGTGCAATCTATTCCTTGTAAGACATGATGATTTAAACGTTGATTAATTTATTACGTGAAATAGGTGAAACAAGGAGCCGAAAATATGATACAGAGTTTAACAAGTAGTCATTCCCGTGATAAGAAAATTCTCGCCGCTGAAGCCCAACAGATGTTGGCCGACTCGAAAGCGAAAATCGAATTTCTAAGGATGCGTATTATGAAAGCTAAACAAAACAAAGAACAAATGGCATCGGCCAATGGTGATATACCCAATAATAATAATAATAATAAAGGCGAGTATACATAAGCTTAATTATGCAAAACTTAAACAAACTTTCATCAACGAGATCTTTTTAATTAAAAAATATTTTTTCACGAATTACCTTCCGCAAAATACGTTTATTTTTTTTTAAACCCGAGATAAACTCAACGCTACATTTTTATTCGATCTCGTTAATGAATTTTTTAAACTTAATTTATACCAACGAGCTCCAAATAATTGGAAAATGTTAATTACAGATAAATTCGAAAAAAATCTAGAACCTGTGTTAGAAGATAGAATAGAAGAATTGAGGCATCGTCTGAGAATAGAATTAGCGGTATACGAAGGCGCGAAAAATGTCATTAGATCTTTTCAAAACGCCAAATCAGCTGATAAAAAGACGCTGCAAGAAGTAAGTGGTGGTAAATCCGACAAGGAATTCTGCCGTTGGGAGTGCTCCGTGCGATAAAAACAGAATGTTTTCACGTGCTGAAAAATTCATAATACTGAAAATTCGAGCTCTTCTCTAACGACAAGAGAAAATTTTTATTAGTGTGAAACGCTGTAAAAAGTGTACTTCGCGAGATAATTCTCCATGTTGTCGTGTCAGTTTTGTGTTGTAAGAGTGAAATGGCTTTGTAGTGTTTTTCAAGCGTGTGTTTTATAAAGTAAAACGAACTGAATCTGAAAGCTCGCGGAGCTTAGTCGTAAATGTGACTTGAAAGATGTTTCGAATTCCGAGATGGTTTTTGCTGCTTTTCTTCGTATATGTATAACTCGAAAAAAGAATGTTTTTGAAATTTAATTCAATTTTTTATTAAATTGAAAAAAAAGAATGAAGTGAATGGAATACTTCGAGGAGAATGTACCAATGAAAATAGCGAAAATGTTCAACTGCGATAACGAGTGATTGAATGGAAAATACTAAGAATGGTTTCATTTGTAGAGTTTAAATTTCGGAAGAAATCGGTGTTAGAAGACAATTTTATTTGAAGTTTTATAATGATTTTCGTGTTTGTATTTTGTTTATAAAAATCGTTCGAAAATCGAATTACACGCGAATAAACAAATTAATTAACAAACACATAAATGGGTTTAGAATTGAATCGACATTTCGATGTTATTATGCAACGCGATTATGAAGGAGGGGAGGGCGGTTAAACAATTGTATCCTCAGATGCATTTCCTTATTACGTTTTCAACGAGTTTATATGCAGAACAACGTGTACATGAAAAAATTACAAAAAATTGTAAAAATGCGGAAATTTTCGTGATGAATTTTAATCATGTATTAACTCTTTCTTGATTTTTTCATTAAATAATGAGAAATTAAAATATCTGGGTATTCAACAGGTCATGAATTTTTGTCAAAAAGTTGTACAAGAATAAAAAAAAAAACGAAAACGCAATCCCCTATAAAAATTTGCATTCTTTTGTATAATAGTAGTTATTTTCAAATATTTTATTACTGTGGCATGTAAAATTACCCCAAAAAAAACGATTGGCGGTGTAAAAAGATGAAACGAGATTTTAGGAGCGAGGGTCAGGATTCCACGAAAACGGGGAAATTGGAAATCGGCTAATAAATTGTATTGAACTTGATTTTTTCCTATTCTCGATCCTTCAACTGAATTAACCACGTTTAATTATTTTTTTCAATTTTACTCGATTTCTTTGTACCTTATTTTTGACGGCGATTTGTAATTTCCAGTTTTTAAAAATTCGTCAAAAATTCACAAGTGAATTGGAGCAACTTGAATTTTGGCTGTGAATGGTTTTGGTTTTTTTTTAATATGATTTTTCCAAAAATCCAACTCGGGTTTAAATCTTAGCCGACCACCTGAAGTGGTTTCCTTATTAGATGGTAAAAAATTTGACGTTTGTGGAAGTTTGTTGTCATTTTTGTATTTTTATTATTTTTTTTTTGATATTGAAAACTAATGAAAAATATTATTTTTTTCAATGCTTAAAAAAATAAAAAGTAAAAAAAAGTGTCGAAATTTAGTAAAATAACCAAAAAAATAAAAAAGTATTTTTTACGAAGTGATAGTTTATTTAATTTATTGAAATTTTTCATTTAAATTTTAAAAGAGCAGTTTTTTATCATTTATTCGGGAACAACATTTTCGTTCAAATGATGAAAATTACCCCTAAATTATGTTATTACTGTTATTCACAATTTAAAAATAATAATTTCCGATGACAAACCTTGTTCGTCGCTGTTAGAAGAGGTATAGGGGGATGAGGGGGGGGAATATGGCACTAATCTTCTTCGCTATTAATCTACAATGTGTCGCAGAAGTCCCGCACGGCGCACGGTACCTTTTATTTTTGATTTGGGGGTGATAGCGAAAAAAATCCACCGGTTTTATACTTCTCCTGTGAGGCGCATTCTACGACGGGGTGAAAAATTTTTGGACTACATACAGGGCGTCCCACAGACCACAAAACGAGTGTTTTTTCTCGAGAAATTTAAATGGAAAGGGTATGTTATTATGTTGGAATCGAATACTACGCCCCAATGTGGTGATGACGAAAAAAAAATTTTTGCAACCGGTTCAGCGGTTCACTACCAGTTATCAATAACTCCTTGGAAAAAAGAGATATGAAAAAATTTTTTAAACAAAAGTTGTAGAGCGTTAAATATGGTTCAATTTTGTAGAATCATTTTTGCAACCGGTTCGATATTTTGCTGCTGGCAGCCGATATTCTTGTCGAAGTCGTGATGAAAAAATGTAGTCATGGAAAACCGATAACCCCAGCAAATAAGAGATAGAGAAAAAAGTTCCAAACAAAAGTTGTAGAGCATAAAAAAATATTAATTTTTTGTTCTATTCATTTTTGTAACCGGTTTGATATTTCACAGGTAATGCTCGAAAGCAAAAGTTGCAATAACATCTGAGATACAAATTTCTTCTAGTCATGGTTGAGAACCACTGAACCGGTTACAAAAATTTTTTTTTCATCATCACCACACTGGGGCGTAGTATTCGATT
>QBDW01006967.1:0-31987 GCA_003261595.1 Maconellicoccus hirsutus
TAAATTTATGATTGATTAAACTTTACGATTTTGGATTTTCTAGTAATATTACGTATAACTATTACTTATATTGTTCGTTTTTATTTTTGCCAAAATAATAAAAATAAAAAAATTTGGAATTATCCACGTTCATATTCATATATATTTTTTTAAATGATACATTTTTTTTAAAATTGAATTTATTAATTTTGATTGATAAAAAAATTTTTAAAAAAATGAAGAACGGGAACGGGAGCAAAAACGGGAACGCGAACATGAAAATTCGGAGTGAGAACGGGAACGGGAACGAGAACGAGAACATTCATTGGAGGGGAAGAACGAAAGAACGAAGAACGGGAACATTTTTTGGAATCAGAAAGAACGAACGAGAACAGGAACGGGAACGAGAGTGCCTGCGTTCTTGCAACACTGAGTATTACCATATAGGCGTATAATGTAACCCGTTGTCGATTTTCTACTAGTTTTATCACCCGCGTAATCTGCATCAACGTATGCATCCATTACTTCGGATTGATTTTTATACAATAGGCCCAAGCTTACGGTGCCTTTTAGGTACTTTAAAACTCGTTCTAATAGCTCCCAATGCAAATCCTGTGGATTTGATTGAAATCTTGCGAGATAATTTATCGCAAATGCGATATCAGGACGAGTATTATTTGACAAGAACAGAATAGCCCCAATAGCTTGTTTGTAAGCGTAAGGTCTTTCTTTCTTTGTCACACTGGTGTTATTTTCACGTCGAGGTGTAAAAGGTACCATCGGAGTAGGTTCAGACCTACTTTCCAACAGTCCAAACGATTTTAACATGGAAAGGGTATAATTAGACTGATGAAGAAATACAGATTTTCCATTATCTCTCCATTCAATCTGAAACCCTAAGAAACGTTTCGGTATATCAAGACTTTTGATTTCAAATTGGTGTTTCAATTTGTCGTGTAGGATTTTTATGCCAACTTCATCATCCCCTGTGATGATGATGTCATCGACATAAATTAATACAATAATTAATCGACTTTCAGTTTTCTTTGAATATATACAGGGTTCTCTTTCATTTCGTTTAAAATTTAACGATTTCATGAATAGATGAAACGTGTCGTTCCAGCATTTGGGTGCTGTTGCTAACCCATACAATGCCCTATTCAATTTGCATACAAATTTTTTGGAGTCGCCATCAAAGCCTTTTGGTATTGAGACGTACTTTTCCCGATCAATTTTACTATGGAGAAACGCATTTTTTACATCTAATTGTAACATGTTCCACGAGTGTTTTATCGCTACAGCAAATAACCAGCGTACTGTGGATGCAGAGGGAGTCGGAGAGGCAGTATCCTCTCTCGAGTATTTCTCCTTGTCTTTACATCCAACAGCCACAAGACGTGCCTTATGGGTGCCATTTTCTTTAATTGAAAATACCCATTTTACTGGAATTATTTCCATTCCCTTTCTTCGTTGTACTAATTCAAAAACATTATGTTTTCTCATAGCATCTAGTTCGTTTCGAATAGGTTGAGCCCAATTGCTCACATTTTCTTGTGACATTGCTTCTTGATACGTGAGTGGTTTTTCCTCAAGGGATACCAGCGACCACGGATCAGAAAAGCAGTAATTAACACGAGTAGGTATTGGATTAATATCCCAGTCATGTTCAATTTCTAGTTCATGTACAGAGTATGATTCAGAGTCAGATTCTCTAAACGTATTGTTTTCCTCTGACTCCTCATTCTCACTCAGAGAGTTTTCCTCAGTATTTATGTCAATTGGTATACAGTTATTGTTGTTTTCAGTACTATTAGTTAGAGAATTTGTGTCTTCTATTGTAAAAGTTTCGTTGTTCAGGTTAGCGTTAGGGTAATCGTGTTTGTAAAGTTTAGTTTCGTCAATCTTTACATTACAAGTATTTATTTGTTTCTGTGTGTTAGGATCATAGACTTCGTAACCAGTCTTTGTAAACCCAACTACGTAGAATGTATTACACCGAGATGTAAACTTTTGGCCTTTCGGTAACGTTTCATTAAGTACATATGCTCTTGCACCAAAGATACGAATGTTATTTATATCTGGTACTTTTTCGTAGAATTTTTCATATGGCGTCATAAAACCGATCGCCGAATGCGGGGTTCTATTATAAATATAACAGGCGGCATGTACAGCCAAACCCCACATTCCTACAGGAAAACCTGACTCAAGAAGAAGCGCACGTGCCCTTTCTTGAATGGTACGATTTATCCTTTCGGCAAAACCATTGTGTTCGTGACAATAAGGCTCTGACTGCTCTGTCAAAACACCATATTTATCTAACACGATTTTCATTTCATTACATGTGAATTCGTTTCCGTTGTCGCAGCGTAAAGTGTTGAATTGACCTGCTCCAGGGTATCGAGCCTGAAGAAAGCGCAAGGCTTCGTTCATGCACTCGGCAGTTTCTGGGCCAGTCTTTGTTTTCAACAAAAATACTTGCAGATACCTTGTAAAGTCGTCAGTGACGCATAAAACATATTCGTTTCTTTTTATAAACGTTGATGGTGAAATCGGTCCTATAAGGTCCGCATGAAGACATTCGCAAGGACGTGTTGCCCTGTCCCTGTCTTTGTTGAACGATTTTTTATGAAGCTTAGCCATCGCACAAACTTCACAATTAGATACAAGGCAGGTCAACTCTCCAGTGCCAATGGTGACACTTTCGAGTTTATTAACAATAGGAGAGGAAATATGACCCATCCGTCGGTGCCATAATTCTCCTTCCTGTTGCAGCACGTTTACTTGTTGCGGAGTTAGTTTCCGCTTTACCGCTCGTCTTTTATTCCTTTTCGTCGTTTTTAAGCACGTAATTTCGTCAAATGACGAAACCTGCTCAGACGAATTAATTTTATTACAATTATTACTATAATTACACGAGTTATCACTAGCATCGCTGAGACTAACCACCTGACCTCTTACGCGATATATACCATTTTGTTGTTCAATTAATCCAATTTTTCGATTCAATTTTCTACTTAAAATATACCCAGTACGTGGATATAAAATTAAAGACGTTTTGAACTGAATGTTAAATGCGGACACGCTAATAATATTATCTGAAGCATTCGGTATAAAATTTACATTATTTAAATTTACTATTGTTTTTGTTTTACCAAACGTCACCTGAATTGGAAGTGAACCAGAACCATATGAGATGAAGTTTACGTTATTTTTATCAAGCGTGTCTACTTTTTGTGGAGTTTTAAACTCTTTAAAATCAATTAAAATTTTAGAATCATTAACTATATGGTGGTTAGCACCAGAGTCGATGAGAAAAAGTTTAGTTGTATTAAATGAAATATTACTATACTCGTTACCTTGTTTTTTAAATCTGCACTCCTTTTTCTCATGACCATACTTGAAACAGGAGAAACACATTCGTCCAGGATTCTGACATTCAGTAGCTGTATGGAAATACTCCCCACATTTTGTACATTGAGCTGCTCGTTTCTCTTCCTTCGTCATAGTTTTCAATTTATCTAGTTGTTCCACTGAATATTTTGATTTCAGCGACTTAGCTGGCTTATTGTCAATTTTTTCCTGTTCCAAAGATTTTCGTTTTCGATTTTGCATCTCGATTGTCGTCTTTGCTTGAATTTGAGCTTGCGTGTTTCTTGCAACGCGAAGAAAGCGCTCTTTTATGAAGTCCATAGTCTGATTTTCATCTGGTAACGTTGTGATTGTTGAATAGAACGTGAAGTACGGAGATTTGAAATCATTTAGTCCTTCTATTTTTTGTAGAAACATTGTGGTTTTATACTCTTCAGTAAATACAGTCCCCATCTGTTCATAGTCAGTTAACAATTGCTCGAAGTCTGCTACGAAACGATTTGGATCAAAATTCGCCTTGAACTTCAACCGGGTAAATCTTTGATGGAGATCCACCATGTCCTGTATCTTGTTATTTCCAAACGTCTTGACCAGATATTGCATCGCCTCATAAGCAGTACATAGTTCCTGAAGATGGCTCGAGATGGATTTTGTTACAGAAGCCTTGATGTACTGTAGCGTTTGTGCATCCAGCACAACTCTTCTGCTTGGAGAGACGTCGATATCAATACCGCACTGAGATACCGCAAACGGGAGCAAATTTAGAGCTTTTAGATCCAGTTCCACCATATTCCTCCACGCTTTGAAATTTTTATGGCCTGCCAGTTTCTCATGGTCAGCCATTACCCTAATTTGGAATTGCGGGGTGACATAGGCCCTGTCCGCCGCAATCCATTCCTGTTGCTCCGGTGACGTAGAAATGTGTGATTTCTGTAAATGAATACGAAGTTGTTTTTGTACCTGTTCTTGTATCAGTTGTTGAATCTGCGGTGTCATTTCCATAATGGAACCAGGATCCGACTCTACTGACAATTCATCACCTTCCTGTTCTCGATTGCTGCGAGTTTTCGGCATGATGATGTAATTAATTATAAAAAAAAAGATTAAGAACCGCACGAATCGATTTCAATTACGATTAAATAAAAAAAAAATTGAAGAAATAATAAAAAAACAAATGTCAACTTTAAACAAATAAAAAACAAGAAACCGGATCAAAAAAAAACGAATAAAAATTAATGGTTGATGTTAGCGAACCACGCGCACTTTGCACAAGACAGAAGATAAATAAGCTTGATGGTTATTAACGTAGTTTTCACTAGCTTGTAAAAAAGCTACTTTTTGTTCTCTTTACAAGCAAGCTTGTAGCTTGTAATTTCTTATGCGTACACACTGTGGCGCGCTTGTAGGAAGTTACTTTTTGATAATAAACTGATAACACTTTACAGAAAATGAGAAATTATCATTTTGAAACAGTTTTCAATAAGAAAAAATTCAATTTAAGATGGTAAATCGTTTATTATTGCAACTGCGCCTTTCTATATTGAAATGTCAATTATATAACAAAATTCACACCTTGGAAAAAAATCGCCGGAGAAAAAGGAAACGAATATGGACAAGGAAATGGATTCTGCGACGAGATGAACTTGGTATGTCCAACTCTTTAATGAAAGAATTGGCAGTTGAAGAACCATTGGACTACAAAAACATTCTCCGAATGTCAGAGACTCAGTTTAATGAACTGCTTTCCCTTGTAACACCTTTTATCCAACGTCAAGATACTATACTACGGCTTGCGATTCCTGCAAGAGTGAAACTTGAGGTTACATTACGTTATTTAGCTGGGGGAGAATCCTTTAAATTTCTTTCAACAAGTTTCCGCGTACCTGTAAGCAGCATCAGTCTTTTTCTGCCTGAAGTTTTATCTGCTATAAGTACAGCATTATCATCATATTTAAAGGTAAAAATTGACTGTAAAAATTGCTTGACAACAGAAAAATATAGAAAATTTGTATTTTCAGATTCCAACAACATCTGAAGAATGGCAATTGATAGCTAAACGGTTTAATACACAGTGGAATTTTCCTCGATGTTGCGGAGCTATTGATGGTAAACACATTACAATAAAACGACCTGCAAAGAGTGGTGCTGAATTTTACAACTACAAGGGCACATATAGCATTGTGCTTCTGGCATTAGTTGATGCCGATTATTGCTTCACGTATATAAATGTTGGAGCGAATGGTCGTGCAGGTGATGGTGGTGTTTTCCGTGATTCTTCTCTGTGCACAGCTCTCGAAGAGAATTTACTCAATATACCACCGGATCATGTCATACTTGGCGATAGTGCATTTCCTTTGAAATCATATCTCATGAAACCTTATCCTTATGATTCAACTGAGTTGAAGAAAAAAATTTTCAATTATCGTTTGTCACGAGCTCGTAACAAAGTGGAAAACGCATTTGGTATTTTGGCATCACGTTTCCGCATCTTTCTAAGACCTATTGATGTTAAACCTAAAACTGTTGATAAAATAATATGGGCCGCTTGCACTCTTCATAATTGGTTACGGAAAAATGGTGGTAAAAATTATCTGCCAAATTTTTCTGTTGATACAGAAAATCTTGATTCAGGTGAAATCATTCCTGGTTTGTGGCGCGATGTTACGCAAGGCTTACTTTCAGTTTCGAATGTTGGTAGCCGATATTACAAAAAAGATGCAGAGTTGATAAGGGACACCTATGCTGAATACTTCATGGACGAGGGTGCTGTTCCTTGGCAGTGGAGGCGTGTTGGCTTATCAGAAGAGCCACATACAGATGAGTTATCTTTAAGGTTACAAGAAGAAGAATTAGATAACGATCTAGAAGAACAAGAAATTAATTAGTTCATCAATTTACGTTTGTATAGTAGTTAATTTATTTATTTGCCATATTTATTTATTCATTCATCATTGTAGTATAGAAAATAAAGAATTTATCATTATTTTATTTTCTTCTTTGGAATCATTCTTACAGAAAAAGAAGTATAAATGAAATCATCACTGTAGATGAGCAATAAAGAATCGTTTATTTCCTCTTACTTTTGGGAATCATTTTTACAATATAAGCAATAAAAAACTAAAATGTAGTGAAAAATGAAAACAACATATGCATAATTAAAAACTAAGTAAAATATTAGGGGAAAAAATAAACCAAGTAAAAATATAGTAACAGAATGGCATTATATTTCTGTGTTTCCAATGTCAATTCCTGTTAAATTATGAATGATTTGATCATTGATCATATTTGTAATATTACGCCTAAGTACAGCTTGTTCCAGAGGAGTCAAGGATTTCAACTGTGCAGCTACATATTCGCCAAACGCATCATTTTCATCTCGTTTTGAAAGGTCGTTCTCTAACTTTTTTATCTTTTCCATCTCTTCCTGAATATCACTTGTCACCACAGCTGTTTTCTTTTTTTTAATAGCAGGACCTGCAGGACTTGAAGTTGTGGTTTCGCTGCAATCAGATGCACTTACACAGCCTGATTCCACATCCTAAATTAAAATCAGTTATTTCAGTATTCAATCCAACAATAATATTCAGTACTTTATTTTGTGAATGAAATTATATAAATACTTACCAAATTGCTAGACACAGAACGAGTCACACACGATTCCGTCAAATACTCTGCATCTGAGAACCAGGCTAATTTAGGTTTATAAATTTGATCACGTTCAGCACCACTGCTTTTACTCTTGACAACTTTCTGTAATTCTGTTTTAAATAAGTCTGTTAAGGACTTGATTTTTTTTTTCAGAGTTGGCAAATCAATCTGGTCATCTAAAAAAAGTTCAAGTAAGTTGATAATTATTTCCTACAACAATTCTAAGAATAATTAAGTGAAGAAATGTAATTACCAGGACATATTTGTAAATTGACCTCCTTTAATAAATCTTCTAATTGTGTTGCTTTTATGGCTCTACCAGTGGCATAATCAGGGTGCTTTGTGTTATAAAGAACATTATACTTTCTATACACTTCAAAAAACTTTCTAATTTGGTCAACAGACCACTTCTTATTAATTTTTTCTTTTTCACTCATAATGAACTTTCATCAACACCTTATCAAAACAACTGAATACAAGCAGCTTGTAAGAAAAAAAGTTAAACCAAATCTTACTTTTAGCTTGTAAAATCAGCTTGTAAAAAAAGTTGCTTTTTTTCTGTTTACATTTGGCTTTCTTACAAGCAGCTTGTTAAAAAGCCAGCTTGTGGCTTGTAATACAAGCTAGTGAAAACTACTTTATTTATCAACCATTAAAGTTAGTCTGGCTGATCCGTTGAACCTCTGAACGGCGTGAGCTCGCTAGCACAAGTAGTTGTGGTACTTTGATATATACATAAACCTGGTTAAGAACGAGTAGTGTGAAGGTATAGTTAGGTGCATCCAGAATGGAGCAGCACCTACTGACATCTACTTCATTGATTAAATATTGTCCTTACCTGTTACCTTATCCATTCGTCCAGACGTCTATTATCATTATAATATATTCATGAGACATGAGCATCATCATTCGTACATCGTACAAGATCCCCCACCTTTGGCCTCCTTCCAATTAAAACGTCATTCGGTCTCGGACTCTCGGTCAGATCTCTGATGGTCAAACTCGAAACTCGTCCGTCAAGCTGAAGCTGTACTCATAAAGCTATTGCACTCATCAATTCAAGTTTTGACTAGTGATTATTTTTTCTCTGAATTTCGATATGTAATGAAGGAGGGAAAATTAAAATTATCTGCAGTGAAAATAATGGATGCTGACTGCTGACCAAGTGAGGAGGATAACATGTTTAAACTCCATAGCCAGCTGCATAGGCCTACTAACAGAACTCGAAATTGAAACAGTTTTAGAATTTGGAATGAGACAAGAAAATGAGCACTTTGGGATGAAAAAGTGAAAACTTCAAAATGAAATTCTGAAGTGAGTCATTGAGTGAAAAGTGCAATACTATAGCTAACTTTGATTTTATATTTCATGATCTTGTTATGTTTCTGTTATTCAAGAGCATAACTTTTATTCATCTTCATTGATCGAAATGGAATATGTTAAAAAAAAAACATAGATTTCTCATTGTGTTACTGGTGTTGGTTGTGGTGCTCTTAGGCTGTTTAAATTTCTTTAAAAATGTGTTTCATTATGATAGTAACAATCAGCTCAATAAAGTTGAATCTTGTTCTTTATCTTTCTCTTCTATTGATTATATTCTCAACACTAACATATGTATATTCAAAAAACCTCGAATTGTAATACTAATAACATCGCATGTTCTGAATAAATCAGCTAGGAGAGCAATCCGTAAATCTTATCCCAGAGATTTGTTTCGTCAACATGATGCTCAGATAATATTTTTACTAGCACAACAAAACGACGAAACTCAGATTTCTGTTCAAAAAGAATTTATTCAATTCAATGACATGATTCAAGGAAATTTTACGGAAGCTTACAGAAACTTGACCTACAAACATTACATGGGTTTGAAATGGTCTCAGGACTACTGTTCAAGCACGAAGTATATCGTTAAAATGGATGATGACATAGTGGTCAATTATTATATTCTCTTTGAAGTCATAACTCAATTCAAACGTAATTTTCAATTAATGGGCCACATCATAGAAAATATGAAACCAATAAGAGACATTTCCAATAAGTGGTATGTAACGAAGAAAGAATATGTCAAAAACATCTATCCATCGTTCTTGTCTGGTTGGATATATGTAGCTACTTCAACAGCAGTAGAACTCCTGTTGCGACAAATTAGTTCAACTAATTTCTTTTGGATTGACGATGTATTCATCACAGGAATTTTAAAAGAATCAGCTAAGATTAACCTCACAGATATTAAACAGTATTTTAGGTATGAACCTGAAAGCATTAAATGTTGCGTAAAAAATAAATATTCTTGCCATTTTTTGGCTGCTCCAAGTGGAAAGAACTATCAGCTACACATAAATCTAAATAACCATCTTTGGAGGTGCCGTTACAAGAAAGTGTGTACTTTAGAAAGTAATATGAAAACATCTTGCTTGTTATCCAACAATTTCATTTCAATAAAAGGATATTTACAGAATGTTACCAACAACTAACAAAAAAATATTTAATGATTATTTTTTAAGCTGTACAAGCATTTTGTAACTACTAGATATCACAATTAAATAATTTCAATTTTCTATAACATCAACGGACATCTTTGTACATGATTTAAAAATAAACATTGAAACCATTATGAATTTTCATTAAACTTCATCAAAAGCGCTTTTCGCTTTCGGTTTTGTAAAATGACCCAACACGACCAAACCAGGTCTATCAAATTCCAAGGTTAAAGCAGTTAATCGGAATAGTGATGAATCGGAAATGCCTTCCACGTTCAAACATTTTAGGTTTTTAAAACGATAAATACAGTGCAATCCGTTATGATCAATATTTTTACAATTACTGATATCTAGATATTCTAAATGAGGTACAAGATTACTTAAACGATCTAAATACCAGTTATCAAAACGCTCAATTCCACAGACACTGAGAGATCTTAGGCATTCCAAATTTTCCAAATGATCTAAACCTTCATAATATAAATTAAATTTACGTAAGTTCAAAGCTTCTACTTTAAAAGATGAATCTTTAGCGCCGGGCAAATCACCATAATTTTTTTCCTCAAAAATTTGATTTATTCCGACGAATTTCACGATTCCACCTCTTCGAACAAAAAAGTGAGCCGCTGCCAAATCGGCACCAAGAGCGTCCAAACGTTTCTGGCATATAATTTGATCTTTTCTATATCGATTATCTATTATTGAACTGGCAAATGATTTTAACCCATGTATTGAGGTGTCCCATTTTTCAAATTGAAAAAGTGCCCCGTTAAGAAGGCATTTTTTTCAGGTTTTTCAGGTTTTTCATTTACTTTCACCTTTCCTTTTTCGTAATCAACATCTTCTACGAATTCTTTAAATTTTACCGCAAGCAAATGAACTCGTCGAACACTAAATCTGGAGAGCTTCATATGAGACAGCATTCTCAATTGAACACAGCTAATTCGTGTAAATTTTTTCTAGAAAAGAAAAGGTTCGTAAATTTATGCTTCGTCTAATGTAGATAATCCCTAAGTATATTTATGCTAGGAATAAGCGCTTACTTGTGTATCAGAAACAAAATCAATATGCAAGTACTTATTTTTTTAAGAAGCAAATATCGTAGGGAAATATACAAAAATGAAAACGCTTATAGTTTGACACAATTTCAAGCAAACCTCCAAACTTGCTCTAAACACTAAACAACCAAACTAGGAAATATTGTACCCTAGTACCTGACTGGAAATTTCAGATCCCGGCTACAGAAGTACAGAAAATAAAAATTTTTGATGGGCAGTAAGCTGTTATCACGTGGTTGTGGTTATCACTCAAATGTGATGCTCACTGCTCATTGGTTCAAACCTCAAACCCGTTATCAAAATATCAAATAAGCAAACACAAAAGACAAAACAAGTAGAGCAGCACAAGCAGCAGCAACGTCAAAAGTTACAAATACAAAAACCCTTTACCCCAAAGCTTCAACCGTTTATCTGAGTTTGCGTTGTAAATTCTAAATTTCTAATAAGTACATCATGTACAGAGTCTCTTCGCCGAATGCCCTGGTTTGTCTCTAATCTTTATCTCGTAATCATTAATTATTGTGCGACAATGATATTTTAATTGCTTTATGTACTGTCTGAATACATCGACAAATTCAGTTATTAATTTTTGCATTTCAGTTCAAATGTCTATGTATGTTTGTGTACTTAGTTACTTCAATTGAAGTATTATCCGTTATCACTAGATTGCAGCCAATTCAGGTGCATTGTTTAATTGAAAAAAGTATCATTTTTTCTACGAATTTAAGTATTTCACATGCATATATAAATTTTGAAAATAAAATTTTGTGAGTGATTGTTTTAAACTAGTAACCATAAACATTAAAATGTCTCGAACTTCTTCCAAGAAACCTCCATCAAAACGTCGAACCGCAGCTTGCAACTTTTTATCAAATATATCATTAGATGGTGCTTCCCAAAAACACAAATGTTCAGATTTCATTATTCAAACGGATGATAGCAAGGAAGATCCATGGCAAAAAAACTATTCGCTTACAAGCAGTGGAAACATGGCAATTGGAAATGAAAATATCATTGAAGAAGTCACTTCCTCCAAATTTTTTGATTTGGAATTCACTAAACCTTCTTATACTCCATTCAGAGAGAGGTTCTTATACTTTTCCTTCCTTTTGCGTTACTTATCGTTTTTCAATTTAAATCGATAGAGGTAGTGCGTACTTACGCTTTTAGTTTAATATAAGAGACCAAAGTGTAAATATATTTATGTAAGCATAGTTATAAGATAGTCCGTGAGCAAAAAAATGTTTGGCTTATTCATTTATAGAAGTAATACTGGAAATAGCGATTTTGGTAAACATAAAGATTTCAAACAAAAAAAAATCTCTGGTGTAGAAGAAATTTTACCGCCTTTATCATTCAGCAGCACAGAAAGTATCGCGTCAGGTAAGAATCAAAAAGTATTTTTGCGCGCACCGAAATTCACTAATGTGTTTCAATTTTTTATAGGCAGTGGAAAATTAAAGGCTGATTTCGATCAACGACTATACAAACTGAAAGAAATAAAGGTGACCAATGCTAACAATCTAAGATGCTGTAAAAACGAACGTATAATGCTGTTGTCGCCTGCCACTAAAACGCCTTTTTATGTGTTCTCTTTTCTTCCTTACAAAAAAATCAAAAGGTAATAATTTGAAAGAAGATGACGTTTTTATGTGATATGAATTAAAACGATTTCAGATGTCCTAATATGTAATAATTTTTATAAAAATACTTACTTTTTTTGACTGTGAAACACGTTTTTTTCAGCAAAGCAGAAAACAAGAAAGAAACTGTCACCAGACGTAGAAATCTTTCTGGGTCTCGTCCTCTCTCTTCATTCATCGACACTTTAGATCCATTTCTTCTCTTGGGCCTGGAAAAGTATCAGGATGAACAAGTAAATTACATATTCTTTAAAACAAATAGCATTTTACCTTGTTTCTCCAGCATTTCATTTTTGAATTTCAAATAGATGATTTCTTACAAACAATTGCTCAATCCGTCGACAACTTCGTCTCACGAGCCGAAAGATGTTGTCAGTCAAGAACCTAACGAAAACTTCCCCGATCAATCTTCTAAAAATTATCATATATCGCGGTCATTGTCTTGTTTATATTATTCAATTCATTCGTGTTTTTTTTTAATATATTAATTTCTGTTAATTTTATAGATGCATGTCAGTAGATTTAGGTGTCGCAACGAAATTTCACAATGCTCCTTCATCATCTCCGCCATTTTCAGAGTTCAGAGGTGACTTAAATATTTTGATGCTAATAATCATTTTATTAAGTGATAAATGTGTTTTTATGTCTAATTAAGCTGGTGATTGGGAAGAGTTTGGATTTGGGGGCGTTAGTCAACTACCTTACTCACCTTTTTTGTTGGACGATCCTGAATTAATGTCGGGAAAACACAGAACTGTTTTAACTTTTCCGTCGTACAGAGTAAGATAAAATTATTGCAGGATAACATTTACGCGTAGTGACGGATTTTTTAGAGTAATCATTTCTTACATAAAGGCTTCAGTAATAGACTATGTTAGACCTTCTGAATTGAAAAAAGAATTGAATGAAAAATTTCGAGAAAAGTTTCCTCAAATACAACTCACGTTGAGTAAATTGCGGAGGTAATTTGGTAATTTATTACGAAGTATTAATTTCTAATAATAATATGTAATTATTTTTTTGACAGTTTGAAAAGGGAAATGAAAAAAATCGGAAAAGCAGATGGTTGTATTAATTTGTTAATAGTTGCACAATCGTACGTTTATTTTGAAAAATTAATTTTACGTCACGTCATTGATAAAGCAAATAGAAAACTTTGTGCCGCAGTTTGCTTATTGTTATCCGCCAAAATGAATGATACCAAAGGAAATGCTCTAAAATCGCTTTTTGAGGTATAGTATTTAGGTATTAGATGATACTAAATGTACAATCACGATCGATGTTAATTAATTTTTTTCAGAAATTAGAATCTGTCTTCCGTATAAATCGAAAAGATTTATTAGCGCTAGAATTTGCTGTTGTGGTTGCTCTCGAATTTAGTTTACATGTTCCCACATGGGAAATTTTGCCTCATTATCAAAGACTGATGTATCAATCTTGAAACTGTTAATTTGCTCAAATGTGTTTTACGAATTATCTGATACCTGATTATTCAACTATGTGCTATAAATTCAGTTACCTATTATAATATTCAACTTGTCTTTTTAATTGATGGTAATAAATTTTTTTAAATTTGAATTGAAATATCTGTTACTCATGTTGACACAATGTTATTCTCTTTTTGATATTTAAATGCATTTCTAGAAAAAAATGGATTACACGTTCACAATATGGTCTGATATTTTAGCATACAGTGTACCATTTCTTCCAAACTCAACGAATGATTTATGTGAGTAGTATGTATTATACGCGATCCTGACTCAGATTTTTTTCAACGGTTCTCCAACCGAATTTATCTTGTATTCATCTATTAAATAACTAATGAAAATAATTTCAGTTTCTCAACCGTATTTATTTTAATTTTCTCCCTTCAACAACCAATTAAAAGTTTCATCAGTTCATTACTCAGAAAAAACCAAAAAGCAATTTCAAAGATGTTGATATTCATTTTTCATCACAATTCAACGCCAAAATTTTCACTTTTTTAATCATGTTTAATAACTCAGATTTTTAAAAATCAAATCAACGAAAATCAACACCAACACTTCTATCTAAAACCGCTCTTACAAACGTTTTGTATGGCTGGCAGGTTTAGTACACCGTTAGGACGCAGACGCTCGTAGTTTAACGTAGTTCAGTATTTTTTGTTTTGTCAGATCCAAGTCGACCATCCATACTTCTCTTGTCTTTTTATATTGAAAAAAAAAATCAAAAATTCATTTGCACTGGAGAGAAAATAATTTAAAATAGTTCATCATCATTAAACCGTGTAATCCATGACCCTCGAAAAAGGCTAACGAAAAGGATATCGTGATACATTCGTAAAATAGCAGTGAAGTAAACTTATGATTTTTCGTCGTAAAACTTAGCTTTGGTCAACGATATGACACTTTTATTAATTACGTTTCGATCATGCTCTGAAATCTGACAGAAAGTCACAATTTTTTAAATGAGTTTTTTAGTTTGAACTGAATTAAGAAAAATATTAACCCACGGTAATTTACATGCGTCGTCGTAGGTTGTTGCGTGTATGTAGTGCGTAGACCGCGTAGACGTACTACTTATGTACACGTACTTGCGAACTGCGAAGTGTACTTGTGTGATGCGTAATGTGTATTCCCTGCGCTACGAATGCTGGTCGCTGACACTGACACTGGTGCGCTCGGTCTCGATGTACAAACGTGCGGTGTTTAGTTCATAGCTCTACATTTTGTATCGTTATCTTGCTATTTCATTTTTAATTTTATTGCAAAGCAATTTGTGATGGGGAAGTGATTCAGTGATTGAATGTAAATTAACTATCCGCTATAATTACATTCATAAGAATCTCAAGATAAGTAAGAAGCAGGAGCGAAAACATTGATTATTGAAAAATCTGTGAAACAGTGTGCTGTAAATTTCAACTTGGTGAATTACAATTTTATTTATTATTCATTGCATTTTCACCTAAATTTTGACTTCTCAATTGTTTATCTAGCTATCGGTATGCCTGGAAATCGATTCTTATCCAGATGTCACGAGGTAATTGTTCCGTTTCACTTGATATTAGTAGTGTTATCAGTTCGGCATTATGCAGAATTGCGGATACATTGGTTGTATTAAAATCTTTATTTCATTAAAACTGCATTTTGCGTGTTATAATCACTTGCTACAGTGCCTTACTTTGCACCTACCGGGATAAGCATTTCGAAGCGAAGTCTTTGTTAACGATATGCCAAAGACTGTTTAAATTGTTAGCAGAATGAAACTTTGTTGAAAAACTCGCAGTTTTTTACAACCAGATCACTAGAAGACTCCATTTGAATAGCATTTTTAGTGATTAACTGAAAATCATGCTTTTAGTTGAGTGAAATAGCTTGATCGTGTGTCTTCAGTATATGATTTGGAGACACAATGCTGCAGCTTACTTATTAATTTACTATACGTCCTTACGTTGGTGTACGTTGCTAACATCTGATAAACGTATTTTTACAAATTTATTAAATGAAAGTAAATTATAAAAGATGAAGACTTTTCCTCATAAATCGGTTTCATCGCTTCCCAAAGATTTGTCACGAATGCAGAATACCTGAAAATTGACGAAAGATCTTGATTTCGTTTTCACATATTCAGACGATACGGATGTCAGTAATTGATAAGGAAACTAAAAACAACTTTTTTGTGTGCAATATTTAACGCCTAATTAAATTCTGTTGTACACGTTGATAATTAATATCTGCTATCTGTAATCTACCTAGCAAATAGCGTCATCTATTAATCAACATGTCTTTAAAATTTCTAGATTTACGAAATCTATCAAATACTTTAAAATTCCGGTCAGCTATGTGAAAGGTGAGAACATAAAATTAATGATTTTGTTTGAATTTACTTGCGTATTTTTCTTGGCTGTGGTTCCCTGAAAGAAAAAAATTGGCGTTATTTCAGTATTTTCAATCGAGTTGTTCCTGTATTCGATATGCCAACAGTTGATACACTATTTTGAAAAAATTCCGTGTTCTGTAGTTGATAATATAGTTTTCTCATCTTTTAATCGTCAACGTACACTTACCACTTTCATCGTTATTGCCTTCAAACATGGTAAAAGTAATTATTTAATTTTCTTGTATCTAAAAATATTTAAGTATTTAAAATTAATTGAAATTAATTAATTAGCGTATCGTTCTTTGCGGTATTGGTCATTATGCGTTAAACGAAGGTTATTCGTATTGAAATCATCATTATTTGATCTTCCAAATCAAGTTCAGTGCAATAAATAA
Source organism: Maconellicoccus hirsutus (assembly GCA_003261595.1). Classification (NCBI taxonomy): domain Eukaryota; kingdom Metazoa; phylum Arthropoda; class Insecta; order Hemiptera; family Pseudococcidae; genus Maconellicoccus; species Maconellicoccus hirsutus. Next base: position 16,437 of record QBDW01006967.1, read on the forward strand.
AATGTAAATGTCCTTCGCAATGAACATATAATGTTCCTTTTCGTAACAAAGAATTATTCGCAATCGTTGGTCACAGTAGAGTTACTTATTTTGATGTCTTAAGAATTATTACAAACTACAATGCTATCTTTTATTGAACGAAAGTTTTTTTCGGGGGTGAATTTGTGTCGTGTTGAGAAAAAGTGTCCTGTCAGGCTACGCTGGCTTTAAACAAACAATCGCTTGTGGCGAACCTTCAAAAAATTCTGCTCGTCGGTAATTTGTCGACGTAATTTTTCGAGTCATATGCTTGAATATTTTATAACTTGACAGTGAAATGTACGTAAAATCGAAAATAAAGAAGTAAATATTTACTATCTCCGGAAATAATTCAGCTGTTCTGTGCTCTACTGCGTTCATGTATCGAGTACTGTTCTTGTGTTCTTTTCCACGAGCTTATTACGCATTTCACAAATTCGATTAATAAAGTGAACTCTTTTTTTATTCTCGCAAGCTGCGAGTTTCTGTTACGATGTAGTGCTTGTGATCTCGTCGAATGAACTGAGCGAATTAATTTTTTTAATTTTTTTTTCATTTCTCTTATCGTGATACGTATTTCCGACCCGATGCGAGTACGCATAACTACGTAATTTATCACGCCGAATGGTGCATAATATGTACATCGTTTTTCGTTTGTTTTGTCGAAATATTTCAGAACTTACGAGAAATATCTTTCGACTTGAGTGATAGATTTGAAAAAAGAGGGGAGTGAGGTCGTTTTCGTTTGCTATCATGTGTACTTTCGAGTATAATAGTACTTCTCGGTAGTTTATCGTCGAAGTTAATTTTTTAATACCGTTCAACAAGTTCAGTTATTTTACGAGGTTTTAAGCGTAACGTTCTGACGTTCTAACGTTGTGCCGTCTAGTTTTTCAATTCGGCATAGATTCCGCTTACTTGTGTACACTTAGTTAGCGAATACCGACGTAAAGGTGTTATTTCGCATGTTATGTTTATTTATTGAAAATGGTCGCGTCTAGTGGTAATAATGCAGTACTATCTGGCCAAGGTTATTCGGGTGTTAATATAACCAATGGATCGGCAAGTTCGCAAAATGTATGTAATATTTCCACATTTTTCAAATATTCGACGAATTTATAAATTTTAATAAGAACTTTTCCATCGGTAAATTTTTTCAATATTATTTGATCTATTATTTGAAATTAAAATCGTATCTTACAGAAAAGCTGTTCTCATAATGAACGAGCTTCATCCGAAATCAGAGAATTCAAAGATTTAACAAAACGCGATGCGCTCGATCACCTAAAAGCCGACATTGAAAAGCTTATCGCTACCGTTCCGGAAGACCAAACCGAAGCAGCTAAAAAGAATTTCACCGGTTTCCTCGCATATTACGAACAATTCCTCAAAGGACATGGAGCCATCGTTGATTGGGATAAAATCGAGAAGCTCCCCGATGACGCAGTATGTATATTTTTTTCAATTTGTCATTCGAGCAACTTTGATGGTTTCCAAATAGTAATCATTATTCGTCTTAAATGTGTAGCTTTATGTTATTCTTATCGACTTGAATGAAGGTTAACAAGAAGTAACACGCGTTTACACACGTGAACTTGTTTATTGTCAAGTTGCTAGCTCTTCGGAAATGCATTGACCAACAAAATGACGTAATTTGTACTTGTTTTACCAGCAAATATTTATGTAGCGTTTAACTCCTCCTTATATGTCTTGAATTTTTCTCATGTGATACGTGTATTTTGTGAAGGAAGTAAGATCTAAAAAAAAATCAAGGTCTGGAATGAAATTTACTTCCAAAAAAGAAGGATTTATGGTATAAACTCCAGCGTCTGTATGTGATTCGAGCTTTTTCTATTGCATTATCTGAAACCAAAAGTGATTTTTGCAACGACGTGAAATAATTTATGAATGAATTCATCTGAAGAATTCTCAATTTACCGTTGGTCTATTTTTTTTATTTACATTTAAAATTACAGCAGTCATGGGCTTTAATCAATTAGGTTAATATAATTTACAATATCGTTCGCAGAACCGCCCCAATGGGAGATTCTGCCATATACATAATTATTATGCTAAACCGAGGTCTAGCACGTGTATTCTTTTTGGTTTGAGCATATTAAAAAAGTCACAATTACATAAAATATATCTGGACTACGTGCTTTTTCTCATCAAATAACTTGAGATAACCTTCGTGTAATTGTTTCGAAGGTATATCGCGTATTTACACAAAAAAAGTAATGTCAACACTCAAAGCTTGTTGTGAAAAAACCGTATTTTATTTGAGCAACACCGCGTAATGAAAAATGCCGAAAGCGAGGTCTTTCGAAAAGGAAGCTATTTTTTACAGCGCTGTGCTTTTTTTTGATGTCGTGTGAATTTCGTTAATTTAAAGTTATTTTGAGTAATTTATCATTACTTAGCCTAACTATCGAAAAACTTTTGAAGGTTAGGTTTTCTTTAAGTCGTAATACTTCATAAAAATGGATAATTCCTCTTCGTGCAAAGTACGTATTACTTGAAATTATAAGTACGAATGAACTGGTTTCTTTGAAACTGATAATGAATTATTTTATTTTTTCACCGGATTATGTAACTGTTTGCGAATATTGAAAGAATCATACTCATAATAGTAAAAAATTCCTATGTACTTATTACCGGCGGGAATATTCGAATTTTCGATATGTTGCGTAATATTTTTTTTAAATTCGTTGCTTGATTTAAAAGAAGCTCAATTTTTCGCCGTTTACTTTGAAATTGCATGAAAAATGGATATTGTGAGATTTGAAAACAATTGATTGGGATAATTTTGTACCTAATAGCGATTCTTATTTTGCTATTTGTTTCATAAGAATATTTACAATGTGAATTTTTTCGTTGATTATCGATTCAATTTCATAATTTTTTTATGTGCTTCGCTATGAACTTTGAAGTTTCTTTACTTCTTTTTTTAAATAGAAAGCTACGAAGTTTTAACCGTCATAACGTAAAATATTAATTAAATCAATTTTATTTCAACGAATGTAAAAGACTAGGTTACCTTTGTAGGTACATACTTGAAAAAAACGAATTTTCATGTAGTAAACGTTTATATGCACCCCCTCTCCCCCCTACAATCCATATACGTATTTCTTGGAAACGGAAATGATTGTAATGAGAAGTTCGGTATTTCATTGAAATATACTGTTTATACTTGAATGAACACGATTTGTAAAATCCAGATTTTTCTTTGAAGTGGCTAAAAATAGTCGATCGTTGAAATCGTTCTTTACCAAAGACTTTTAATTTTCTTTTGAATTTATTTTCAGGTTATTGACTACTGTTGTCTCAATTCGCCGAGTAAAGATAAGATTAAATCAATTTTAAATAAACTGGTGGTTGTGAAATTAAATGGCGGTCTCGGAACGTCAATGGGTATGAATGGTCCAAAGTCCACTGTGGCTGTACGCGATGAATTGACTTTTCTAGATCTCACCGTTCAACAAATCGAGGTAATGAGATAATATGCGTACTGTTGTACTTACTATAAATAATTTTGTAAATCAAAAATATCCGAGTAGACGTGTGATGTAACCTCTTATTCACTTTGATACGTCAGAGAAAGTGTAGTGGTGCTCACTTCAACGGAAATTTTTGTCTCGTTGAGGTTATTGATTAAATTTCGTTGTTTGTAAAAATTCCATTCGTGATTGAAATGAGTATTAAATGGAAAATTACTTTTTTTTCAAATTGATAAATGTTTTTGATTAGTGCTGAGTGCAGATTTTTGTGTCACTGTATTGAGCTGACTCCACATTACATTCTTCGAGTTACTATAAGAATGTTACGAAAAAATTAATATAAAAAATTATAGAGTAAAAACTGAACCTTGTAGTGTTGAAATTTTAATTTCTCTTTCATTATTATGTAAAGAAAATTACGCAGACAGGTTATCAAACTTATTTGAGATAACGTATTGTTAAAGAATTTTCAAACTCCTTTTCGTGAAGTATTCTACGCTGCTGAGTGAATTTTTCACTAAAAAATAAGATCTAAATGAAGTTTTTGCCATCGATATTAACCGATTTAAAATATGCAAAAAATCAAAAAATCTCAATTAATTTCGTTATGTTGTGTTGTAGCACTTGAATAAGAAATATGGTTCCAATGTCCCCTTAGTTTTGATGAACTCGTTCAATACGGACGAAGAAATCCAAAAAGTAATCAAGAAATATAATGGGCTTAATATACAAATTTACACGTTCAATCAAAGCTGGTATCCTCGTATTTGCAAAGAAACTTTACTACCTATTGCGCTCGACTGTGACATAGATGCTGATAAAGAAGCGTTAGTGATTAATAATATAGTGTTTATTCTCTATTATTGGACATTGAAAAATTGCTCGTTTTTCTCATTTTTGTGTAGGTGGTACCCGCCTGGACATGGAGATTTTTACGCTAGTTTTAATAACTCTGGTTTATTGGACAGATTTATCGAAGAGGTATTACTAATTATTTTTACGATTTTCTAGTACATACTTCGTTACGCCTTGATAATGTTGGTGTCTTGTTGAAGATGTAGATTATTATGAATGTGAATTTTGACCTTGAAAATGATATTATATTTGTGAATGTTGAAAAACTTAATCTCAACGTTATCATCTTTTCGAGTAAAATTTTTCCACAGATGGAAAAAAATTACCAAAAAAATGATTAGTTGAACTTATGAAATCACCTCTGGTGATATATCACGTTATCAACTTATGGTATAAATCTTCCTTGAATCTTATTTTATTCACAGTAAATTTACCTGTGTTCACTTAATTCACGTTTGTATTTATTTAAAATTTATAATTTTTATATTTCATAAAATAATTGAAAAATATTTCATTGCAAATATCACCAATCAACATCGTTTATTTCAGGGCTTTGAATATTGTTTCATTTCCAACATCGATAATTTAGGAGCCACTGTTGATATAAATATTTTGGAATTATTGATAAATTCGTCGAGTCCTAAAGAAATCGTAATCGAATTAACGGAGAAAACTAGAGCCGATGTTAAGGTTCGTATTATACGAGATAAATTAATTTTTTTGTTGATTATTTTGCGTCCAAATGAAGATATTTAATTTGCGGAATATTGACGAAGTCTCGAGGTGATTGTTTTTTTTTATCGTTGACTGGAAATTTTTCAGGGAGGAACAATTATAAAATACGAAGATAAATTACGTTTATTAGAATTGATTCAAGTACCCAAAGAACATATTGAAGATTTTAAATCAGTAAAATACTTTAAATATTTCAACACCAATAATATCTGGATCAGTTTGTCTGCCATGAAAAAGAAATTGGATGATGGAGTCATCGATTTGGAGGTAATGATAAATCCAAAAACTACGTCGAAAAATATCAATGTTATTCAGCTAGAAACCGCGGTAGGTGCTGCGATGAAATGCTTCAATGGTAGTTTAGGTAAGTCGTTTTATCGTATGATAAACGGATTTGTTGAAAATGAAATTATCTTTTTTAATTAATCTTATGCAGGCATCAATGTTCCCAGAAGCAGATTTTTACCGGTGAAAAAAACTCAAGATTTACTTCTTGTTATGAGTAATTTATATATATTGAAGAATGCTTTCTTGACAATGAGTCCGCAGCGGGCGTTCCCTACTACGCCAGTAGTCAAATTGGGTGATAATTTTTCGAAAGTACGTTGAATTGTCAATTTAAGCCTTGGGGTATACCCTTAGTTTAAAATTTAATCATTATTTTTGCGGTTTATAGATCAAAGATTTTTTCAAACGGTTCAAAAAAATTCCGGATATTATCGAATTGGATCATCTTACGGTATCTGGAGATGTTACTTTTGGAAAAGGAGTGTCATTAAGGGTAATTATTTTCATTTTTTTCAAGTACCTAGCTACCTACGTAGATGGGTAACCGGATATCTTTTTATCACTTGATACCTCCTACGCTATCTGCACACTTCCTTTTTAAATTATGTAATGTTTATTGTTTACCCATTGAATGTTTTTAGGGAACTGTGATCGTTATAGCTAACCATGGTGAAAGAATCGATATTCCTGATGGTGCAGTTTTGGAAAATAAAATTGTTTCTGGAAATTTGAGAATTTTGGAGCATTAGTTCTGTATGGCTTTCAACATTTTTGTTATCTATATAATGTCATCGAGCATGTTAATTTATAATTATTGTTCAATGTATACTATTTTTAATATTTCTATTAATTTTTTGTGTACTTTTAAAATTTTATGAGTCATTAATAGAATGAAAAATTGGAGAAAATTTGGCATGATTTGTGTAATACTGATTTCGAATGGAATTTAAAACATTAAAATAATTTATTGAGATGTAGCCTAGAAGTTACCAGTTTATCAACCGTTTTTAGAACTTACTACTTATATTATATTACAGATAATTACCTACGTTGATGAACGATGTAGCTTTTATATATTTCTTCAACTTGTTACCTTCATATTTTTTTCTAATTTATAAATGTTTGTTTTTATCATTTATTAAAAGTTATAGCATAGTCGTCGTTTGTTTCTTTTGGAGTAGAAATGATAAAATCGTATGTACAATTTTTTTTTATTCAATTACAAAATAAAAATTGTTCATATTCAACTTACAATTTTCGTTTAGGTAAATGTGATAATTTTTGATATATTTTAATGTTACTCCAACGACATCAACAATTCTCCAATGGTTCATCTTTTATGAAAATTCCCCGTTCGTTTACAATTGCCTTGAATACTTCGCTGTTATCGGTCAATGTAAAGTTCTTGGAATCCTCTGGTTCTGTTTTAATTTGTGAAACGAAAAGCGAATGGTCCTGAAATAACGACATTGTGAACAACATATTCGCATAATTTGAGTTCAAATTCACAAAGGAAGTTACCCTTACAGGAAATTTGTCAGTGTTCCCTGCCATGCTCTTGGGATCAGTTTTATGACAAGCGTTATTCATTTGTTTCACTCCATATGAATGTAACAACGATTTAAATCGTGATTTCAAACTAGTGATGAACTGCTCGGTTTTTTTGGGAGCATGCAGCAACATATGGCTTTTCAATGAGGAAACTTTATAAAATTTTTTGTCACAATGTTCGCATTTCTGTTCTTTTTCATCGTCATTCTTCCCGTCATTTTCGGAAAGCAAATGAGCTTTTATATGACGTTGAAGATTTCTTTTCAACTTGAACCTTTTATCGCAACTATCACAAACATAAGGTTTGTGCTTTGTATGAATTCGCAAATGAGGTATCAAAGTATCGTTGGTTGGGAACGACTTGTCGCACTTCGGACATTTATAAGGTCGATCTCCAGAATGCATTTTTTTATGTTTGATCATTGTGGCTTGATAAATGAAACGTTTATCGCATTCATTACAAACGTACGGTTTTTCGTTGAGGTGTTTTCGTATATGAGAAATGAGCGTTTTTTTCCCGATAAATGAAATTTTGCAAAAAGGGCATCGGAATGGGGATTTACTTGTATGTTGTATTTCGTGAACGATTAAATTAGATTGAAGGGAAAATATTCGGAAGCAGTATTTACAGATGTAAGTTGCGTTGGCATGAATCAATTCATGTACTGACAAGCTACTTTGATGAACGAAAGATTTTTGGCAGGTTTTACATACAAGTCGCTTTTGATTTTGATGAACTATTAAATGACGTATTATTTGTTTTTTTCGATAAAACGTTTTACCGCAGTAGTGACATGTATAAGAATTTTTTGAAAAATGAACTTTCAAGTGCTTCAACAACAATTTTTCATGCGGAAAGCTAAGCTGACATTTGTTACATTTATGCTTTTTAGGTTTTTCATCATGATATTTCATATGATGATTAAAACTACTTTTCGTAAAAAAATATTTATAACAAACGGTGCAAAAATATTTACTTTTTTCAGCAATATGTACTCGTTCATGGTTAACCAAATCTGTCTGATTTTCGAAAATCGTTTCACATAAAACGCAAAAATATTTTTTCGTATGAATCAGATTATGTTTATGCAATAGGGTTGCTTTGCTGAAAATTTGTTCACAAAACTTACAAGTAAATGTTTCCGTAACCCCAGAGTCATGAATGTCACCAATTAAATGGTGATCATTACTTTCATAATCTACATTGTCAAGAATTTTTCCTTCAGAGGTATTCAAGACTTCGTCAGTCGTGTAATTTTGCAAACTATGATCGTGATCATGGAAGGAGGTGTCGTTGTTTGGTTCCTCGGGTTCACTTTTAATGAATACTTCGTTGAATGATACATCATTCGAACAGTGCTGAAAAAATTGGAAAAAAAATTAGCTCTCTTATAATTTCAACAAAAAGGTTTCAGGTTTCCATCAGTTATAATTACATTAGTTCATATATTTCAGATTACAATCACGTCCTATGCATAAGTATGATTAAAATAGCTGATTATCTGGGTTTCAACATAAAATATGAAAATGAAATATTGAGCTTACAATGAACACGTTCGATTCTTTAGAAATCGTTGAGGAATCGACGTAATTGTCACTTTTTTCAAGCGCTGATTCAGAAATTTCCGATGTCATGTGTAAAAATGAAGAAATACGTAGTTTTAAAGCAATATTTACAGCATTTAAACATAAAATTCCTTATCGTTCAACCACTATCAATGAAAAAATTGAATTGATAAACAAAACACATCTCAAGTGGGAAGGGTGAAGGCTGAAGGGTGCATGTGATCAACTCAGTGGTGCCATCTGGAGAAGACGTGTTTCTTTTTTCTTTTCTAGTATCACGTGGTTGCCGAAGCAAAAGGTGAGGTCACCTTACGCTCCAAAATTTCGTTTTCGAAAAATCTTTCACGAACCTCATTTCTTACAACGAATAAGAGAATAAGACTACGAGTCATGTTCGGCTTCGGTTTAGTAAAAATATCGTTGCCAACCAAGAACGAACATGACTGGACATTAAGAGGAATAACGCTGGCAACAGGAAATTGATTATAAATAAAAGTACCCGAAATAATACTTTTTTAATAATGTTCATCAGTCATTTAATTAATAATAATCAAAACAATCCGCAACAAAGTCAATTTGAAATCTTTAAAATACTAAACACAGCATTACAACAATTAATTCATCCTAACACTTCTACTCGTACTCAACCAGAAACTGTACTGTATGTTTCACCTTGTGCCTCCATCATCTGTTGTTGAATTTTATTCGCTTCCTCTATTTTACGATTTGTGAATTCCGGCTGAATTTCCATATAAAGTTTCATGATTTTGTGATTTACGTTAATGTGTTTCTGTGCACAACTTTCAACACAGTATACCTGGAAGCAAAAGCGACAAATATACAAGTGGTTTAACGGTATCTTTAGATGAATTTTAGCTTGAATTTCATTAAATGATTAAGTCAGCGTTTAATGAAAACGACACAAATTGCAACCAACCTCTTCGCTGGATCTTTCTCGATCACTTAATAAGTTGGTACAATGTAAAAAACAGTTTTCAGTCATCTTATTGTAAATTTGAAGAAAATCTTTAAACTAAACAGAGAATACACAAAGCTGATTAATACGTTACATGAAATCGGTTTTATTGAATTACGTTAACGTACATTTCTCAAAGCCGTGGTATCCATTTCAAGGTTTTGGTCATCACCACTCAATTCCTAAATCCTTTTGAAATTCGTGGTTTAAAGGTTAGTTCCAACTTTTTACGACAGTAAATTAAGCATGAGGACGAGACTATCTAATTCCTACGATAATGTTGAGTTCCAGTAAACTTTTGATGCGCATCTGTATTTCAAAACTAAATTTATTTCGATACTGTTAATTCTTTAGTTCAATTAAAGAGAGCAACATGCCAATCAAATAATCTAGTAATCTACGAACTACAGTACTATTATATTAACGATATCTTTACTGAAGGTTTTGTCGGTATGATGCTGATTTTTATAAAACAATACCTTGTTCTTTATGAAATTTTGTGAAGGTGAGTTATAAGGTGAGTCTGCTTAATTAATGTGCCATTCTAAAACAATATAAATCCAAAATAAAATCTAAAGATTCACAATCACAATATTATGAATTTTAAGAAATTTCTTTCGTGTTTCGAATTTTGATTCCGACAAAATAAAAGCACAAAATAATCATTTTTTGGCTTTGGTCATTATTTTTCTCAACTATTTGGTGTTTTCAAGTGTTTCGGATTTTTGGTTTTATCCATTATTTTATATTTCGCATTGGTTCGAAGGCCGAATTTGGCGATACGCGATAAAACGAAAGTGTTCCGAAGTTTTGGGAAGTTTTCAGTTTTCAACTTTTCACAGGGATTTATCATTGGGTTTTACCATTGGATTTTACACTTGCACACGATTCTTGGCACTTCCTTCAACACTTCACTTCATCGTAGTCGCGGTCGGTACTCGCTTGTTTTAGTTAGAACTTGGAAATTATCAATTTCTGAAATTATAGTCAATTTCAACGTGAAATATATGAAGCTTTCAGAAAAGCTATCGTCGTAATAGTAAGTAGTAATTGCAATTACCCTGGTTCGCTACGTATATTTTTATTATATGTTGTATGATTATGTCGCTTTTTCTCATCTGTAATGAAAACTGAAAAGTTTTTATCTATATCAGAAAATCCCATTTTTTGGGTAGTTTATTAGTCTTCCTTTGATTTGATGACTATCCTGCCTCCTGCGTCTTACTTACAGTTTTACTATTAAGAATTTATTTTTAAATTTTTACAATGATATGTGCTCAAACAATCATGATACACTTCTTGGTTTTATTGAAAATCGAATTGAGTATTTTCATGTCAATTTCATCGTGTATGTCTAATTGTCTATGTATATGAGTGAATCATTTACTCACGATTTCATTACATTGCCATACATTAAATCCTATTACACTTTTTTCCTTTCTTAGCGGCTTGGTAATTTATTATTTTCATATTCTATTTGTGTGTTTGTTCTCGCTATTTTTGTATACGTTGCTAGTTCAAATGCATTTACCTACAAATATATGTTTTTATAACAACGAATTGAAATTTTTGCTTGTTTTTAATTTGCTTACAGATACATTTCGTTATGGCAACAGTGAGTCCTACGGTAGAAAGAAATTTGCATGAAATGCTGAGAGACGCTCCAATGATGAATGATAGTAATAATGCAGTGCATTCCGGATTCACTAATCCACAGATTCCTAAACCTGTAAAAAACCATGGTAAGAATTTTCTAATCTACACAATTCTCTGTTCACGTTTGCTAATCTACACTTTTGGATTCCAGCTGCTCAGGAACCAATTGCGGTATCACCAACCGGTAGTAAAGAAAATGGACAGAAATTTCCACTAACAAAAATAGAAACCATTAAGTGCTGGGGTATGTCCACTTACAAATGTACACGTCAACTAATGTACGAAAAATTGGGGAAAACATCTCGCACTATCGATAAAGGTTAATTTCACATAATGAAATAAACCCTTGAACTCGAAGCTATGAACTGAGCTATTTTGTTTGTGTATCGTTAGATTTGGAAACTCAGATTGAATATCTTAGAGATACCCAAAGAAAATATGCAAACTTGTTGAAATTGACACGGTTGTTATCTAGTCATTTTTACCACGTAGTTCAGACGCAGGTACGTAGTTTTGTTGGTAATAGAAAAGTAAATATTGCGTGTTTATCAAACTGATATCAATAAACGGATATCTCGTGGGTGAAACATGTAGTTTATCGTACACGTTTTTTTTCTTTTTTTTTTTTATCTTGGTAGGGTTTTTGAAAGACAAAATGTCATTCAATGTAATACATGAATACTAGAACGATTTTGTAAAAATGATTTTTTTCGCCGTATATGCATCTCATTTAACGTAATCCTCTTTCAATAGTCCATTAATAATTGATACATTTATTTAGTGAGTAGTGCTACGCGACTACATTAAAAAACAGCGCTACTCTTGATTGTATGAAAATTGAAAACCGTTTCAATAATATGTATTGCAGCAAGCACTTGCGGAAGCTTTTTCTGAGTTGAGTCAAAAATCGCCAGAACTACAGGACGAATTCAACTCGAACTGTGAAACGCAACGGAGTTTATCAAAGAATGGCGAATTGTTACTGAACGCTTTGAATTTTTTTTTATCGTCTATCAATACTCTTTGTAACAAGACTATAGAAGACACATTAATGACAGTTCGTCAATACGAGTCGGCCAGGTAAAGTTTTTTTACGTGAACGTAAGCCAATTCTTTCAACGTATGTTATGTTAGATGAAATTCAAAGTTCAAACTTTTGCTTTTTTCATATTGTTTTTCATCAAAGTGATTTTCTAAATTTTTATTAATTCGCTAATACGCTTTTCTTACATTTTCAAGAGTCAGTTTTTCTTTAGTTTTTTTCCTTCATTTATGAAATGATACCAATATGCTTTTTGTTTCGAATTGTCTAATTACTGTTCCATCAATGCAACTAGATTTAACTCAAAACAAAAGTGGTTACTATGGTTATAGATCAATACAAGTATAATTCACCATAATTTCTGCTTTGTGCAGTTACGATGAACATTGAGAATTTATAAAATATTTTCACAATTTCTTGATGAAGCTAATGTTGAATAGTACATTTTTAAAATATTTCATATTAAACTAGGTATGTATTATTACAAATTTTAGATTAAAAAAACTTACTACAAGACGTTTTGAGAAGATATAAGAAAAAAGTAATCCATTAAAAAAATTATATATAATATTATTCGAATTAATGATCCGTTTCATGAAACCCGTTAAACCCGTTTTCTGTTCTATTTAATCTATAAATTTAAATTTTTTCCAAAATTTTGTCTAACGTGAAAAAAGGCGATTAAAGAAATGGTTTTCATTTCAGAGTTGAATACGACGCTTATCGTATGGATCTCGAAGCATTGGCACAAACGCCAAGATGTGACGCGAATACAGCAAGAATTGACGAAGCCCAACTTAATTATCAGAAATACAAAGAAGAGTTTGAAAAACTTCGAAACGACGTTGAAATTAAATTCAAATTTCTTGAAGAAAACCGGGTATAATTTTTGGTACTAACTGCGTTTGATTATGAAATGGTTGTAAAATGGCCAACTTTTTTTAGATAAAAGTTATGCGTAAACAACTTTCTCTGCTGAATAATGCAGTCTCAGCGTACTTTTCCGGAAATCAACAAGCACTTGAAGCGACCATGAAGAATTTTTGTATTAAATACAATAAATCATCTACTTTACCAAGCTCGTGGTTAGATTATAAATCTTAAATTTATTTCGTATTGTGTGTTTGTGTTTCTAATCAGATATTTTATTTTATTTTTAGAACCAGCATGTGATAATGGAATTGGTAACCAAAGTTGTGAAAAGTTATACGAATCTTTTAATAGCAAATAATTGATCCAGTTGAATAATTCAATTACGCGCGTTTTGAAGAACGTAACAGACGCCTTGGAAATCAGATAAAAGGAATTTGTTTTGATATCGTTGGTTTTATTCAGTGTAATCTCTATTTTACGTTTTAAAATTACTCGGCTATCTCTGAAAATAATATGAATTTGATAAAAAAAATCTGGGGAGAAAACAGAAAGCTAAGAAATTTTGAATTTTTTTTCGTTTTTTTTTTAATGTATGTAATACGTATTTAGAAATGTTTTTTGATTACATATTAATTGTACCGTAATTGTCGTATGAAGTCATTTTTAAGAAGAATTACCGTTGTTTAATTTTTTATTTTGCTTTGTTTAAATTGTGTATTTAATTTCTAGTCTCAAAGTTGGTGTCGAACGATTTTTGACTCAACTGTTTACCTTATTCATGTTTTTTACTTTAGCAGAACCTCCGATGCTAAGTCACTGGTCATTTTATGTAGCTGGTATACGCTTTTGCTTTGTACGTAATTCTAAGGTTTAGGTAAATATGATTTTTACGTTTATACGCTAATTACCTTATTGAGCTGTTTATCATATTAGTATGTAATGTACTTGTTTTGCTTGAAAACTATCATATTGTTTAAAGAAGGAATGGAATTGACTGAATGTGATTATGAAATAATGAAATTATTACATAAATAAAGCCGAAGAAATACCTTTTGTAAATATAAATAATATACCTACATTTATTATTTTTGTAAAACGATATTTAGCTTCCTGACGAATTACCGACGTATTGATTTGTAAGTAAACGTCGTCTTGTGATAATACATTACTGTATTCCCCCATTCAATTACTTCGCTTCTCATCAAAGACATTTATTTCTTACACTGGTATTTGTGTAGCTTCTCCACAATGGACCAAGGTGTATTGTTTTTTTTTTCGTGGATGAATCATTAACTTTTAGGGATGCACTATCTCATTTTCATAATTTCAAAAAGAATTTGTTAGTTACTGTCTATGTCCAAAAATTTAATTTAACGAAGACGACACCTATTTTACGGTTAATTGCACAACCGTTGTATTGGAAAACGAAACCCTACCACTCGTACACGTTTTTTTTTCTAACTATAGTAAAAAATTGGAGTTACCTTCGAAATAGCGAGTAGAATTTATTTTTACATCGCTTAACTCTCAGTGGAAATGTGAAATTTTTATTCAATTTATATAGGAGTCAGATACCTAATATTAAATTTCTGTCAAAAAAGTGATTTTAAAGACCTTAAATCAGTTTGTAACATAAATCTAATTACCATCTTCAAAAATTATTATATGAGTGATTGATCAGTTGACTTCGTTAGTTTCTTGAAAAAAGTCATTATTTATTTGACGAATTTCTACTCGTAATATTAGAAATGAAATGTCCATGAAATAGGTGCTTACGAGTCATGAGTATTGAGTATTTATCTACATACATTCGTTAACTTCCTAAAAAATATTTTCGTTTTATATTCGTCATAGGAATATGCATTATTTGCGTATCTGCGAATTATAAAGATTTGTTTGATAATGTCGCTTATTTATGGATTTCCACAAGTTTAATGTTGATGTAAATACAGTTACACTAAAAATGAATTTTCAATTGATTCCTTCATGATATGTTTGCGTGCGTGTTTAGAAAAGGATACTTTCTTAAATAAGATTTTTTTAAACATTTACGAGATCTAAATTGATAATCTAGCAGTTAAATCAGTAGGTACTTTTAAAACTCCAAATATTACCATTTTTATGTATTTCATTTTGACAAACATTTCATTCATAGTAATTATCAGCCAAGATGAAATATTTTGATAGAGGTATTATGTGAAGACGGGTGTGCCGATTGCGGTATTATTGCCAATATCGTACATTCAGTCTAATGTCTAGCTCCACATACTTTCACTGCTTTCTCCTTTGTTATAACGTTCAAACTCAAATATTATGTAGATAAGTTAATGCATGCGTGTAACTTATGGTTTCGACGTATTCTATGCATTGGATGTCTTCAACGTTTTAATTTTAAGCTGGTAAATCATTAAGACAAAAGTATAAAACTAATAACTTAAGTCATATACTTACAGGTTCATTGACTACACTTCAAAACCTCGATTCAAATTAAATA